>BROG01001529.1:0-46677 GCA_030159075.1 Atrina japonica | reverse complement strand
GAAGTACAAAGATAGATAGTATCAATCTCGGGTATGTGTTTGTTTGTTTGTTTTGAATGTTGCTTCATGCCACATTCAAGATATTTTTTTTCAGTTATAGAGTAATGACTAGTTTTTAATGGTTGAGGATAGAACCTGGTTACATCTTTACCCCGGAAAAGAGACTACTGGTCTTCTGTTAATAAACTGGAAAAAAAATTATCACAAAGTCAGATAATGTCCCAGCGGGACCCAAAACCGCGCTTACCGGAGAAGAGATAATTCATGGTGTAAAGCGGAATGATCTAACCACTAGGTGATGGAGAACCACTCCCAGCTATGTACAATGTATCTGGAATTAATACTAGGCCAGTATGTGTCAATAAATTGAAAACGATGATCCCTTGCGAAAGAGGTCCGTCAAATTTTCAAACATCCTGTTAGTAGTACAAAAATGAATATATCGCGTGTTGAATTACACAAAATGAAATTCCGTATTCTATGCCTGTATATCATATTTTTATTGTTAAAATAGAAAGCATTTTCCCCTATGATTAACACGATGAATGTTCCAATATAGAAACAGTTAAACTAACATTAATGTTTCTACCAAATAACAAAAACAGTCTACAATCATCAATGTTAAATGTTTAGTCTATATACAACCTGTGTGTGTTTCAGGTGCAACCTAGTACGTTTATTTCAGAGTAGATTTTATTCAGTAAGTCTTGAATAAAAATACATTTATTTAGTCCCTCGAAATAAATTTTTTGAATAATTAACTCCCTTTGAATCTACTATGCTTGGGTTCTTAACCTATCAAATTGTATGATTATAAAGGAAGCTTCTAATTAGTAATTCTAATTAAGTCACAATGAAGAAGTACCAATCGGTAATCGAACTTCAAGTCCATAAGAACACGACGAATTAGATATACAAATTATCTCAACATGACGCACAATGGCGAATTAAGTCATTCTTTTGAAAGTTTTGCGATGGAATACAAAAGTTATCAAAAGTTTGCGGATAAAAATCGTCATTATAGCGTGTAATAAAACCTGTTTAAGGGGCATTGGCTGTTTTTTCATAAAGTTTCATTCCTTTTTCACTACTTACTTTTGGAATACTGGTAATCCTACATACACACGTAGCTAACTTTCAAAGGACGAGATCCTTTAAAATCACGTGTCCGTATTACACTCCTTTGATGTACCTACAACCGATACTGATTTTGAGCAACAATATTTATATTGGATACCTAAACTTCATAAAACCCCATATAAGCAGAGGTACATAGCAGGATCCAGCAAATGTTCTAAAAACCTTTTTCTTTAATCCTTACCAAGATGTTGACAGCCGTTAAGGAGAAACTCCAGCAATACTGTACAGTTGCTTATTCCTTAAGCGATGTAAATAAGATATGGATACTTAAAAATTCTAAACAACTTTTAGGAAATTTAAAGGCGCACAATTTTTCTCAAATTCACAATATCAAAACATAGGACTTCTCTACTCTTTACACAACTACTCCACATAAAAAATCAATAGAAAGACCTTTTAGCATCATAGACAACTGTGTTTTTTCACTAAAATTAGTGATTGGTTATCATGATACTTATTTTCTCCAACACCACTCTGATTCTACACATAAATACACTGAAGTTGATATAAAAACATGCTGGAATTTCTAATAGACAATATATTTGTAATGTTCGGAGATGTGGTTTTTCAACAAACTGTCGGCATTCCTATGAAATCCAATTGTGCCCCTTTATTTGCCGGTCTTTTCCTTTATTCATACGAAGCAGATTTCATTCAGAAACTGCTGAATCAAAAGAAGAAAAAGTTAACGGTGTCCTTTAATTTCACATTTAGATATATTGACGACGTCTTGTCAATTAATAATGACAATTTTCATACATATGTCAATGCGATATATCCCAGCGAACTAGAAATTAAGGATACAACAGAATCAAGCACACACGCTTCATACTTAGACATTTTACTTACTATAGACACAGACGGGAAATTGGCAACTAAGCTATACGACAAAAGAAACGATTTCGGCTTTTCCATCGTAAATTTTCCACATTTAAGAAGTAAAATTCCAAAGTCACCCGCATATGCAGTTTATATTTCACAAATGATCCGATATGCCAGGGCGTGTTCAACATATGAACATTTCATATACAGATGTAAACTACTCACTGACAAATTATTGACACAGTGATATCGAAAACCGCGTTTGATGTCAACGTCAACGTTCCGCAAATTTTACGGTCGAATAGTCTTGCTGGCGATTACTCTGTTTCACAAGGAGAAATGTTGAGTTGTCTTTTCGTTAGCGGTTGTTGAGACGTGTGTACAAGTTGTGACGAGGATTCTTTCCTCACGTATTTCATTTGGACTTGACTGTAGACTCACGGCGGGTGTGACCGGTCGACAGGGAATGCTTACACCTCTATGGTATCTGATCCCACCTCTTGGTTTCCAAAGGTCCGTGTTTGTCCTTTTTGCCTGATTTGTATCTGTGTCCTGGACATCCTAAAGATTTATACTGCGATATTTGAGATGTTTTATATTGATATACAATAGCAAATTGAGATAAACACGTGTATAAAAAAATCTAAAATTCATAATCTATATATTTTGTGAAAATTTCTTGATAAACCCAGTCTGGCAATTATTTTATAGCAATAGATTAATTCAATCTTGCAATTTGTATTGATACCACACTGGTCCTTACCTTATTTTCACAAAATGTATAGTAATATAAGATTTTCTATGCTGTATATAGCTCTTATTTGTTATTTTACACCAAGTACAAGTAATGAAAGTAGAAAGTGAAATCTTTTGTTTTAGAAACCCAGCTAATGCCCCTTTAATGTCATCAGAAGTATATGCTTGATAAAATGATATAGTGAGTGATGTTATAAATAAACGTATCCTATGAGAGTGCATATTGGTATTTAAATATTAAAACATGCTCGAGGGTAATATAAAACCACTCATCAGAATGCCGATTCAAATACATTTACATGCAAAAATTCATTTTTATTCAAAACCAGATGTCGCATCATAGAAAATGATCACTTGAACAACCAAGCGGAAAATATGTATATATAGAGTTTAACCTTTTACAAGTTAATTTTAAATGTTATAATAAGTGAATATAAAGAAAATGTAAACATACCTAAATATATTTTATGTACACAGAAACGAAACTGAAAAACAAAATATGTCGGTTTATTCCAGACCAATTCTGCCGTGTTCATATTATCGATGCAAAATATTGTTTTATTATATTCTAACGACTTAAAGTGGCGTTACCCTCTCTCTCTCTCTCTCTCTCTCTCTCTCTCTCTCTCTCTCTCTCTCTCTCTCTCTCTCTCTCTCTCTCTCTCTCTCTCTCTCTCTCTCTCTCTGTGTTTTTTTCCTTTTTACTACTTATATTGATATACAATACCAAAACAAGTTATATAAATGAAAAAGACATGGTTATGCTTTAAAAATAAGGGTGGTATGGTCGCATTTTGTGCGATACTCTGTCTGCTTAAGATATATACTTGCATCAAATATTGGATGCCTAATTAAGGAAATGAGGAAGACATGGCCCGGACAAAGCAAATGGGCGGACGGACGGAAAGACGAACACAACAGATTAGTCCACCGGAACCGGTGGGGGAATAAAGAGAATATACACAAGCAAAGAAATGCTTAAATTCCTATATATTTTGTGAAAATTGCTTGAGAAATCCAGTTTGATCTTTGCACTTGATCGATTCAACCTTTTTATTTGTATTGGCATATCACACTGTACTATAACAATATTTATTTATACCTGTGTATAGCTCTAATTTGTTGCTATAAATCAAGTACAGGTAGTCAAAATAGATAGAATAGAAAACGTAAAAATAAAACCAGTAAACACATTAAATTCACCAATTTTCGACCCCTTGACCTTTATCAAGTGAAAGACGACATTATTTTTATAAGCTACATGGTATCAAAGCTGGATAATTAACCGCTTCAATGCTAAGTTTTGCAAATTTGTAAATTAGGGTGCGTTTATGGTTTTTCCGCATGACGACACTTCTCTTCGAAGGACACTGAACTTTATTGAATTAATTTTGTTTTTACCAAACGTAGCTTTTGTCACAAGAAGTATGATAAAATTGATAAAACTTGATAAAATGATATAATGGATAATGTAATAAATGAATGCATTTCCTAAAACCGTGTAGGTATTTTAATAATAAAGTATGCTCAAGGGCAATATACAACCACACATCATAATGTATGCAAATGTCGATACAAATACATTTATATATACAGATACTTTACAAAAGTACATCATCATTTTGATTAAAAACCAGACTAACCAGGTTCTATAACATCATCACTTGAACAACGAAGCGGAAAATTTCTTCTGACGTTTAACATTTAAAAGTTAAATTCCAATGGTACAAATGAAAAAAAGAAAATGTAAACAGAAATAAATTATAATAGAACTAGTGCAAACCAGCCATCAGAGTTTGTATGTACTCGGAAACCAAACTTGGTCAGGTGAAAAACAACATGTCGGTTTAGACGAAACCAATTTTGCTTTGTCATCATTATCGATGCAAAGTAGTCTTTTTACAACGACTTTGGGAAAACAACAATATTACTTACATTCCTAAGATATAATTATTTAAATGGTCAATACGATATCTGATATTGCACTAAAATCACTAACCTTGATATTAGATGAGAGGGCAAATTGAAAATGATACCGACAATTTCAAGCTATCCAAATGAAGCCAGACATACATGATATCAATGAGGCTATGGTGATTTTTGGCGAATTCAAGAAGTAGTGTATATTTTCTGTTGTAAAAGGGCGAAAATAACCTGGGACGAAAATGTCGAGGTATAAAGTAAATTGAAATAATAATTTTTCATTGTCATCGATGATTTTATATGATAGAAAGACAAAATAGTACATATAGTGTACGTATTCATCTAAAAATCATAAACGAATCAGTGTTTACTGCGTAGGCCTTGATATGTTGATGTGATATAGCCAAATAAATAATAATCGGTAGAACATGTCAAGTCTTTGAACATCATCGGGGTATAAAAAGCAATTACTCATTGAAAAAGCACGAAGTGCTGCACAATGAACTTTTCCCATAAGCAATTGCTTTCATACCCCGATGATGTTCAAAAAATGAAAAACAATCCTTATATGTATATACAGTGAAACTGTAGTCCACTGGATACTAAATTCATTCCAAAACACTGACTTTGCGGGGGTGTTTTCATATGACGTAATGGCTCAACAGCTGTTTTGACATGATAAGTAGTTCTCTTACTAATGAAATTAAGTTTTAATTTCTTTTTTTATATCATTTTGAAAGAAACTAGTGATATGGTCAATTTTTAATACTTATTCTCAGATTTAGTTCGCGATTTTTAATATTCGACCATTTAGTAGTGGCGGGTTAAATGTGTCAGAAGAGAATTGCCCGAATGGATCGTGTGCAAATGGCTGATAGGCCTACCATGTGCGATTTCGATAGCAACAGATGATCGTTGTTTACAAAAAATTCCGTTTGAATACTGATACTTTAGCAGTGGAATATATCACAGAAAGTTTGAGTGTGACTCTTAATATTTGTTCATGACAACTGGAAGTAGCCATTCTATTTGATATTTTACCAATCACTGAATCAGCTGGGAAATGCAGTGAACTGTGAAGGGGTGACGATTTCGTAAGTAGACCTATTTCAGTATATAGGCTAGCCCACTAGCAAATCCTTCAAATCAATTGAAACAAGTCATATGCAGATTATGTTGTGAAATAACAAACTTTTATTGTTCTGTTTAAAATATAATTATCGACACGTTCGTTATGAAAATCCGTGTATGACTATAAATTATAATAAATCCATATGTCAATTCAGACTTCAATTTTTACCAGCTGATCATATATAGTATCCCGTCAATTTGCTGAGAAACCTATGAACACTACTGATACTCAGCATTAACATTACAGGTTGTGAAAAACAAGATGGGCCTGGTAATTAACCTAGCAATTAATAGGATTTGAGGTGAACTGTGAGTCGATTTTACGACTGACGAATTGTTTCTGACAGGAATAGCCTATATGGCGACGGAAAAGCAAGCTGTTTATCAGAGATGCAGGACAAAATTCATTAGACCTAACTCCCTTTTCAACTTACTTACAAGCAACGCAACTACGAAGCAAATTTTCATTTCTGTGGCCTGTGTTTCTTTATGACCTAGATATATCGCAAAAGGCCTATGATATGGGCATCTACAGTGTGCTACTGATGCAGGCCTAGTCTTGTGTTTTCGAAATCTTTTAGAGTTTTTGTTTGTTTTGCGATTATTAAAGGCATTAAATATAAAATATGGAATGAATGTGTGTTTTTTTATTCTTTATTGATTCATTCATATGTTCAGAGAATACTTGTCCGACAAATCGCTGCCGTAACATGGTCATGGAAAGGGTTTCTTAGATATTCAGGTATTTTTACGCCAGCTAGCGGTTAACATTTAGATCTTGTGATAACCCACTGGGTTTATTGATACATCAATACGGACGTTCTGTATAACTGTAATGAAGGAAATTACAATCGGTATGTAAATATTTAAAGATATCGAACAAAACTTACAATACAAGTACCCCAGTAGGTTTGGCATTTACGTTTTCAAGAAGTCTTCTAAGGAAGAATTTATGGTTTTTTCAACCTCAATGCGAAGTAAGCAAAAAGTTTTAAAATCACAATTATTATAGACATAGATGCAATATAGCAATACGCCGGTTGATCAAACCCGGCATTTTGTATTACATCATCAGCCATTAAAGTAGTGATGTTATTTCTATCGCACTGTGGATATTGGTCACTGATAACGGATGAGCACCTGAAAATAAAATTTCATTTTAAAATACAGAGTTAAATCTATTGAACCTTTGTAGGAAAATTCAACAATATTTATGCTGAATATGTGACATTATAAACAGCTATTGGATATATTATTCACAGCAGGTGTGCCAACAAGATAATAAAAAGTTAACCAATTATAATAAAAAGATATTTTGTTTCAGTTTTGTTCTTAATAGAAATGTTATGAAAATTGATTCTGAAGAAAACAAAAAGAAAACTGCAGATTAACAATAAAAAAATGACATGTAGATAAACTAAATTAAACTGTAAACTAAACCATGAAAATATTCTATCATTTGTTATTGTTCCATATTGCATGTCTGGAGACACTTTTTGTGAATTGATTTGACCCTTAAATACACAGTCTATAAGACTCGTACAACGGCGTCGCCTAGTATATATTTGTCGCATATATTGTCACTATATACGGCATGTGTTGTATCCTAGATGAATCTGTCGTATTAGGCTTTAGATTGAATGTTTCAAATCTGCACCTGACGTCTGCTGGTCCAAAAATGTGATATCCCTACCTCTCAGAATCGATCAAGTGTTCAAATGTTTTACTCTTGCTGCATGGGACACACAAACCACACAGTAAGCATTATACACATTACCTATCCCTGTATACAGATCGATTAGTTTGTGTCTACTAACCTGACTGGTGACATGTCTCCTAGAATAAGGATAACCAAAGTAGCAAATGGATAATGGAAAACAGACAGGTACTTTGCCCACCGGAACCACCACGGTAAGTGGTTGTTGTAGAAACCGCCTACAATACAAGTATGAAAATTGAGGTAAATATTTTAAACAAGAAAATCAATTCCAGTGTTGTAGCATATTCCGAAAGAATGAACGCGGGTTAGAATCCTCCTAGAAATAGACCTAGCATAGAATTTCCCCTAGCAAGAAACAATCCGGGCTCAACTTCCCTCCTAGGAAAATGAATATAACATGTTAGCTATGTATCTGTGTCCGGTTCTATTACTAGAAATCTATGAAATCCATATGGAAAAGACTAACAAATCAATTTTAATTTTTGGTTAAAATATAAAATGATTGAAATCGTGAAATCTGGTATGAAAATTCATTAGATACACTGAAGTCTTTGTCGACTTATTTATTTAATATACTTAGTATTAAGTTGAGAATAAGTAAATACTTTTGATTTGTTAATGTTCGACTTGCTTGACCAGTTAGTATAAATATTTTTAAGAATATTTTATTATGTTAATCAATTTTTAAAAGCACATCTACTTTTCTATTTTGAAATCCGGAAACATGAGGGGAAATTCCATCCAGGGGGAAACCTTGTACTGACTTTGTGTATGGAGGAAATAATATACTGGGGTGCTTTTTCTCCCTATGGGATAAGTCTAACGCGGACCCATGCTTCCTGTGGAAGTCTATGCTATAACATCGGCAGTATATTATTCTAGTTGTAAATTATCAAACGTACCAAGAAGAAGCGCCAGTATCATCACAGTATCAGCCGTCAGTATCCCAATGTCTATATTAACAACGGTTGCTCCTATAGTATGTCCAATACTCTGAAATATATGTATATTGTACTAAAAGATGTACAATTTCAAACATTTAAAAAAATGAAAAAGTGGGGAAATTCTAAAAAGCAAGAAATAAGTAATAGAGACAATCATCATTTCTTTCTTATATATTATACGGACTGTATTTATCGAAACCCATTATCATATGCCATTTTTGTATATGAAGTCCCTCTACATGATATAGTGCTTGTGTGTGTGCCCTTTCAACACTATATATATATAAACCTATCCAACAGCCACAATGATAATTACCTGTGCAATTAGGCAGTTGAGCACATTAATTGAGATAAAGATGAAAAATCCAGATACGTCGCCAAGAGATGACATCCAATACACAACCGAGAGAAGGAGAACAGGAAGTGTCAATATCATGGGTATCTCACTTGTAATTTTGGAAAAATAATACGCAGAGAGTCTGTACGACCTAGATCTTCTTTCTCTTGTTATCACGGCCCTTTCATCTGAAACTGAAATAAGATTATTTTAGATGGACATATATCACATATTACTATTACGTTACACATTATATACCGCCCTAGCAGTATATTAACATCAGAGTATGCATAATAAGTATTATTTGTGTCATCTCGATTACGATCTGAAGTAATACAAATTGTCAATTCTAGACTAGTTACAAATGGCATATTGGTTCTATGCGTGCAGCACAAAATATATCGTCGTCCAAAGCATAAGATTTTATCCCGATTTTTCGTATCGACCAATATTTGATTTTCCGTTTTAAGTTCAGTCACCATACTCATATAATATCTCATTGGTTTCCTGAAGGTTAACATTAGTTATCTGTTCCTTTTATATTTCCTCTTTCGTTTCCTATCTAAGAAAAAATCTACAGGATTTTTTAGTTTCAGTTGTTAAGGTAGTCAACCACTTACAGTGGTTACTCTTTGACGGATTTAGGAATATATTTAGGTATGACCTTGTATGATACCACTTCTTGTTTCAAAACTCTACGTCTGTTTTAAATTAGAGCTGAATAGATGGAGTCGTATTGACAGAAACGTAAATTCGTCTTGAGCATTTGTTTTGGCATCTCTTTTTACAAAAATACAACTTTGGTATTATGTTTATTTCCTCGAGACACCATTTTTCGCGTACTTAAGTGTTCTTGCACGATAAATTTCACGTATACAAAACAAATCAAAACTTAAAAAAGATTTTCCACAAGTGTAGCTTAAATATCACTTGGAAATATTGAAAATACCGAAGGATACCGGATAAAGGAAATCTAAATGTGTGATTTTTGCTGTGAGTGAAAATAAATACGATGATATTGTCCTTTGATATTTCTATTTTATCACATGGTTTAGGTAGGTACTGTCTCTATTGTAAAATCAATATCTAATTTTAAATTTCATGTTCTGTTTCATGTTACACTTACATCCAGTCACTGCCACTTTAGTCACGTTAATTCCCCAGTACAGGATACAAAAATATATCTGAAATTCATCACAAGGGTACAAATTTAATATTACATGTACAAAATCAGCCAGTCAATCAATCAATCAGTCAATCAATAAATAAATCAGTCAAACAATCTATATTTTTTATTAATAAATATCTATCTATCTATCTTCCAAACACTTTATCTATCTATCTATCTATCTGTCTGTCTGTCTGTCTGTCTATCTATCTATCTATCTATCTATCTATCTATCTATCTATCTATCTATCAAAGTTCATGTATATACACAAAAGAATGCTTACTATTCCCATCCTGTCGCGAAATGTATCCAACGAATTATTTATCTGGTAGTAGATAATTCCAGCAACAACTCCGACAACAATAGCTCTAACCATGTCGTATTTCTCGAATATCCTTCCTTTGGCTTGTTTAAAATTTCGCCATGTTAACATTACAAACTGTGTCCAAAACGAGGTCGGCCACTTCGTCTGTATAGAGTCGCTATCATTCTTGGAAAACGAGATATCATGGACATTGCCTCTGGAATGTTCGGAAGAACCTTAAAAAAAAAATGGAGATGAAACATTATAAACAATACAACCAGTAATTGGGAGATTTCAGTAATCGCATTAAAACACCATTTTATCAAATATATCGTCTCAGTCTAAAGTAACTATCACCAATTTATAATATATAAAGCTGACATAAAATGAAGTTTACTATTTCAGGTCAGAGGTTAATATTTACCGCATTTATACGATCCCTGTTGCCCAGGACTAGTACTCAATCCATCGACATGGTCAAGTTGAACTAGCCTTTGTTGAATGTTCGACTCTTCAGGTTTGTTGAAATTTCTGACAAAGAAATAAAGAATCACTGAAGACACACGTTCGGGTCTTCGTGAAAATTAACCACTTTTAACTTTTTCAATTCTATAGACCATAATAGACTAGTCTTGAACAATAGAAAAGAACATACCACTCGGATATTCAGGGGTGACAAGATTAAATCAATAAATAATTAAAAGATAAAAGAATTTTTGTTTTCTAAAACTGGACGTGAATTACCAACCTTATTGAATTTGCGTAGGGCAAAATTGTGTCTTTCGTTGCTCCATCCCCAATGAGATCAACTGAAATGAATACTAAAGTTAATTGCGTCTCATTTTTTTTCAGTCTATTAAAAAGCCATTCTAATATACTAACAAAATACTCACTGAATAATAGTACATGCATTACCATTATATAAAATTAAATTTGCATAATTTCATAATTACTGTCCAAATGTAACATACTGAATGATTTGCTGTTTAGTTATTGTTAAGTCGTATCAAATCAATAAATTGAATTTTACTCATAGACATGTTTTTATACATATACATATCTAAAGACATACCTGTACCTTTTCACTTTGATTTGTAAGTTTAAGTTTACCATTGCAAAAGGACTGGGTATATGAGAAAGAAAATTATTGAATAATTTATGATGTATTATATATTTTGTATGCAACTCTGATATAAAAACTTAAGTCCGGATCCAATACTAATTCTCATACCTTCTTTAGTATTAAAGACATACAGGCTGTCATTTTGATAAAAAAAAATATCCCGCGATTAGACCAAACCTAAACATGATATACCTTATTACCGTAGAAACATTTAACATATCATGCATATAATGCCTAAAATGAATGATATACGCTTGCAATTCCTGACATCCACATAGGAATACAAATTTTAAGTATTATTCACATTCTATTTTTCACAAAGACGACATTATAAGTTTTTTCGGGATTTTGGAAAATAATTTATATGTATAAAACGTCGAATATTTGAAAATTGAAACTTTTAATACAAAAACAAAAAACAACATTTTGACATCTTGTTCGTATGTCTTTAATGTACAGTAGTGTCACTAGAGACATGAAGATAGAAATACATTTAAATACACGTACGAAGAAAGTCGGCTGGATTGTAAAAATCTTTGCAGTGGAAGTTGAACCTGGCAAAGTAATCTATCGCTCTTTGTGCGTCACCAAAATAGACACTCTACAAAAGAAGTAGAATTCATAATATTACAAGACCAACACATGTCACTGAGAGAGAGAGAGAGAGAGAGAGAGAGAGAGAGAGAGAGAGAGAGAGAGAGAGAGAGAGAGAGACTCTACAAAAGAAGAAGAATTCATAATATTTCAAGACCAACACATGTCTGAGAGAGAGAGAGAGAGAGAGAGAGAGAGAGAGAGAGAGAGAGAGAGAGAGAGAGAGAGAGAGAGAGAGAGAGAGAGAGAGAAATATGTGAATATAGCTATCAGTACTTCTACGCACGGCACAGTAAAATTAGATAGTGAATGAATTATATGTACTTTAATGTTCCATTTACTGAAACTGCAACAAAGCATAACATGTTAACAGGTACAACACAAATCTGAAAATCTTACCTGCCCATCAGCAATCAAAAGAAGAGATGAAAACATTTGGAATATCTGACTTGATGGTTGATGGATTGTTACAATGATTATCTTATTACATTCTGATGTATAGTTCTGTAGGTGTTGCATCAAGTCATGTGCGTTGCTTGAATCCAGTCCTGTTGTCGGCTCCTAAAATATCGGATTCTCTACGTCATACATATATGACGTAACAACTTGAATGTAATATGACAGAAAGAAATACAAAAAATATGGCACTTTTCACCAATGTAGATGTCAAGAATTATGCTATTATGTCTAAATCTGCCTTCACATGTATTTTTTAGTATTAAATCTGTCCAAGTATTTGAATTTGAATCTATACATAACATCCTTTGAGATTTGTAATTTAATAATGACGATTTCTACACACTATATCACAGCAAACTGAAATGAAAGACACCATAGAACCAAGTACATACGCTTCCTATCTAGACTGTTTACTTACTATAGATTTTTTGAAGTTTTACTCCACACGCAACAACTTTTCAGTTATCTAGTGGTGGCCAGTATTTATTGGTTGGAGAGAGAGAATCCGGTTACAATGTAAGCCTACCCAAGAAGAGAGGATCGGCCTTGTGTGAGTAAAATGGCAAACTTTCTCACAAAATTTACCTTAGTTTCAAGAGGAAGTCGAGCCTGCGCTGACCAGAAGGGAGAGACTACATGGTTGACAGCGACTTACTACAGATATGGAAGTGCAACTGACAACAAACCTACAGGGAAAATGTGACGATTTCGGGTTTCCTATGGTCATCTTTTCATACTAGAATTGTAACATCCCTTTTTCTCTAGCATGTGTAATACTATGAGCCGGACTTCGCAGTACATGATCATTTATTATATATATTCTTTACTGATAAGCTGTTGTCATGGATATGAAGAATCGTAGCTTAAGTCAAGATTCCGTAAATGTTACGGTCGTTATAATGACCTTGTTTGCAATCACTATGTTCGAAAACCAGAATGTTGGGTTACCGGATTGAAAATAGCTGTTACGTGCCGATTGTGACGAGAATCTTTTCCTCGTTTGATTTACTTGAATCTGACTGTGGACCGGCCTCTGGAATTTCCAGAGGTCCATGTTTATCAAAATGTTCACCAAATTTGTATACTGCTTCCTGAACCTCCCAAGGTTAATACTTTGTTATCTGTGATTTGCATTTTTTTTCCTGATGAATATTATTCAATTTTCATTTCAACAGCTTGAATTACAATTTAAATATACTTATAAATGATATATCAGTAAAAACTGTTCGATGCACCCATCAGTGGATGTCCAGACTGATATTCACTTTCAGTATAAATCTATTTATTTTGATGTTAAATTAATGTATTTTTTTAATCTACAAACAAATGCAGATATACACATATTTGGTATTTATAGATAGCTCAAACTAACATGTGACAAGGGCATAGTTATCTGGCAATCTGATAAGAAATCCCGAAATTTTGTAACATTTTATAACCTAACTTCTCCAGGTCCGTATTTGTCCAATGTTCACTAGATTTGTGTGTTGTCCCCTAAATATCCTTACGACTAGTGCTTTAGTATATTTGATTAAAATACATTAGGATCTAAATCAAACGATGACTTATATCAATTATATGTATTGATCAAGTTAGTGTCAGACAATTAATCTATGGCAAGTCAAAGCATAGTAACGGAAGCGGAAATGACGTTCAACATACTTACATCAAGAAGTATAATGTCGGGATCGAACAGCAGCACACTAGCTATACTAGCTCTCTTCTTCTCTCCTCCAGATAAACCAGAGTGTAGTTCATCGCCCATAACTGCAATATAACAACAAATATATATCTTCGTTCTATCTCTCAATCAATTATATTATTTATCTATCTATCTATCTATCTATCTATCTATCTATCTATCTATCTGTCTGTCTATCTATCTATCTATCTATCTATCTATCTATCTATCTATCTATCTATCTATCTATCTATCTATCAGATATTTAATAAAATATATTTGATACCCCCTTTACTAACCTGTGTTAAGACAATTTGTAATGTTTAGTGTTTTGACAATGTTTTCTATTCGAGACATTTTCTGTTCTTTTGTTACAGTGTCAGGGATCTGTATCATTGCTGTAAACTGAAAATAGATTTCAATAAAACTAATGATTTACATGATAAAATACAACATAAAATCTTATTATTCATTCAAATATCATCATCGTCGTCGTAGTCGTCGTCGTCGTCATCATCATCATCATTGTCATTATCATCATCATCATCATCATCATCATCATCATCATCATCATCAACATCATGAATAATATTTACGATTAATTTAATGATTTTAATAGAATGACACAATAAAATCAAACTGAACTCTGTCCTTACATTGCAAAACTGTAGTATTCGAGTACACTTGATATAATACCCATAGATTTGTTTTATTTGTTCAAGCTGTATATATAACCATATAATGTATACATGGTTATTTTCGTGCATTTTGGGAGAAAACATCTACACCGTCTTTGAATTCGTATTTAATAATCAGTATCAATGATGACATGTATGCCAGTGCTTCAATGAATGAGCTTGACATTTTCGCTTCCGTTTTGAGTTCGTTCTCTCATCTATAAGCCAAAAAATTTACACAGGAGCGAAAATATCCAGGTATACAGTAATTATATTTATGTCAATGCTACCTATCCTCCTAACACGCGGTTTTGTGATCGATATGCAAAATCATTGATGTGTGTGTAAAATATTACGTAATGTGCAAACTCACTGTCATTTTGAAATCAATTATCAGAGAAGCTTTTTACTTTAAAAGTGATGTGATGATTACTCACATAAAGTGTCTCCCAGAGAGTGAGATTTGGTAGAAATGTGTCTTGCTGCGATACCAAATCAATCCTTCGTCTCATGTCATTAGTAATCTGGTTACCATTAAGAGTTATGTCCCCTGACTTTAACGGTAGATATCCCGCTATTGCATTTAGAAAAGTTGTCTTACCAGAGCCTATCCAAGAATTTGAAATGTAAATATTAAACATATTTGCCACATATCAAAATATTTTTCATTAGATCCAATGTAGCAATACAGTAAAAACATTTTAAAGTTTAAAGGACTCATTGTATCAATATAGTAAAACCTGCTATCCAGCTGTTATGAGAGTTCGACGATCATCTGTTTTCGACTATCCCACTGTTTCAGGTCACAACGATCGTGTGACAATGTTGTTGGTGTTTGTTTGTTATTATTATTTTTGTTTGTTTGTTTGTTTGTTTTTTTGTTTTTGTTGTTGTTGTTGTTGTTGTTGTTGTTATTGTTGTTTTGGTTTTTTTTTTTTTTTTTTTTTTTTATTGCACGTCAACATATATCAGCGGAACCTTTGATATTGTCGTATGGACATTGTTATGAAAATAAATGGCTGTCGTCTGCAGAGTACATGTGTTTATGTGCTTACATCGTCGAAAACCCATGCTGCCGTGGTATATACTCTAAGAACATAAATTATTGCTGAACATTTAATTTCATTCTTTTCTGCGGAAACCAAAAATCAACAAAAATAAATTTCTAGCGAATATTTATACTTCAATGACGGACAATCGCATTCAACAAATCACGACCTGTGACGGACAATATACATTATATATAGAGATCTACCAATTGGTAGTTGGTCGCACAAAACCAAAACTATATTATCTATTTTTCAAAACTAGGAATGCACAGGTAAAATGTGCATGTATAACTGAAGCAGGGAGCAAATCTATTATCTCTATTATTATTCAATCGAGACTCTTTGTGTTTGTAAACCTGTGTCAATTTACCCTGGTGGACCTATACATCCATATACTGTGTATTATATAAATTAACGACTTAATGTTCTACTGATATTTAATCAGGAACAGATAATAATTATCTGGGTCAAGACGTGTTTATACACTGACTAAGGACCCAAATCAATGAAAATTAATGTCACCGAAGTCGTTTTCTTAACAAAAAAAGCCACGGGAATTTTCAGCCACAAAAAGTAATGACTTTAGAACATTCCATATACTTGGTGATAGATTCGAAACCGCAGGCAATACAACTTTAAACAGAAAATAAGCACGGCATGTAATGTTATTTTTACTTTCTTTGTGTTTTTATCTAATCTATCAAGACATTTGTACATATATTAGAAACTTAAAATCTCGTATAAGCCTCTATTACTCATGACAAATAACATATAATTTACCTGTAGGACCCATAACAGCCAATATTTTACCACTCTCGGCCACTCCACTGATGTGATGTATTATTTCACTGTTCTTGGCACTTACAACTAAGTCACTAAAACAAAGTCTTAGATCTGGTGATATTCTCTCCATGTTTATTATCATGGTTCTTCAATCTTTTTCTTGTTTATATATCGCTAAAAATGAATATCCTATATCATCTAGTATGAAATCCCATATATTCAATTTTAACTGTGTATTGCGTTTATTAACCCGTGGCCCATGAAGTCGTCGGAAAATTGGAATGCGGAACAGCTGAATAACACACAGATCATATGGTGTGTGTGTGTGTGTGTGTGTGTGTGTGTGTGTGTGTGTGTGTGTGTGTGTGTGTGTGTGTGTGTGTGTGTGTGTGTGTGTGTGTGTGTGTGTGTGTGTGTGTGTGTGTGTGTGTGTGTGTGTGTGTGTGTGTGTGTGTGACCTATAACAAACGGATCTAGCATATAGCATACTATGGAACATTAATTTTATATAAATATACTGAATGGAAAAGTATTTGACTTCGTGGCTTAAAAAAATGAGAACCGGTCCAGCGAGTATCTTAGTCACTGTGCACTAAAGCTTAAAGGTATACAACATTGAAATATGTGACACTGCAATAGAGGTCATAAAAAGTTTTTAAAAAAAAGAAACAAAACACGCAGAGAGGTCGGCAATGAGGCTAATTCATGTATCACGTGATACCCGATAACGTTTGTGCGGTACTAGTTTCTCCAATGTTGATGGAACGTAAGTTTACGTAATCTTCCACCTGACATGACGTTAGCGTGGGATACCGTCTTTCATCACTAAGAGAAACAATAGTCCCGTACAAACGTCAACGGATTTCACGTAGAACATGAATTAGTTCCAATGTATTTCGAATTCAGGGTCAAATGCAACAATAGGTTGATGTGCAGTTCGGTATTAATGTTTAAACCATGGAATGTATTGTCCGTCGTCTGATAAAAACTGGAAAGATTACCAACATCGCGACGTTGACGTTCGCATTCACGAGAAAAACTGTAAGAAACCGATTGGGCGAGTTAGATCCGCGAGTTTGTGGACTTTACATTGACGCTCCTCTCACATGTACACCTAGCGCGCGTCATATGGCTTGGTTGTCTACGCCCGGTTGAGGTTCCATTTGTGCAACAGCATTCTTATAATCACGCATGATACCGACCTGATCCAGATTTTGTCCAGACTTTTTCTCAAACAATAAAATTAACCCACTCGACTGGCTTCCATGTTGTCCAAATGTGTCCCGCGAGCGATTTAAAGATTTCAATCGCTCGAAATAACCAGGGTAAAAGTGGTGGAAATATATATTAAAATCGGCGCGGGGCCATCCTTCCGACTTTGACATAACCGGAATTTCGACTCATCGAATTTCGTCTTCAAAACCTCGATCAATAAATGTATGACATCTGTGGGACTGGACAGGAGGTAGACCTTGAGCTGACAGTAGACCCTGTTCCCCCCCCAGAGGGAATTTTGTACACCATATTTTTCTGAAAGCCTATCATATCAGAAGTATTTTGAAAGAGGTTTGCCTTCTGGCGAGCGGGGCGTTTAGATTTTATGAGGGGGTTGAAGTATGACACCTGCGCTTCACTGAGGTATTAAAAAAATTAGGGGGTATGGTTGAATTTTTTTTTTTTCTGTTTTGAATTAAGAAGACAAAAATACCCACATATTTCATATCATGTGGTAGGAAAATGATTTCTCTACATTTTGAATATAAAATTTAAACTGATAACAGACCATATGACGTCACAACCGGTCAAAATGTCACGTGACCCTCCTGGAAATGATATAAAAATTCTGATCCACAATGAACTTTGCGGCCTAAAACAGGTATACATTTTTTGCAACTGTTTGGGGGAAGGTATCTGCGCAAACAAAACAAAATCAATTTTTTTCTAGTGACTTACACAAAAATACAAATATGACGTCATCAGCCCTTAATTTGCATATGGTAGGAAAACAAGGTCACAACACATTTTTGTATAGTACGGCAATATGGGTATCAAACGAAAGCTCCGGTCAACTAGAGATTATTTTCACCAGTCCTATCACATTTTTGGTTCTCAGCAAGCTTGTTTTTTCCCTCGAACAGGTGTAAAAGTTCAAATCAGGTCATCAATAAACTGACATCGAGTGACTCCCCCACATACCAGATGGGTGCTGAGCTAGTCAGGATGGGCCCTCTGATCAATCTAACACTTTTATGGGTCACTCGACGAAGATGACCTATTAAACATCGAGTTTGTCAAGACCGACAAATCCAAGCTCATGCATCATCTGGAAAGCTCCGTTGAACCTGCCACTGTTCGTCCGACAGAAAACGTTGTTCACGTTGTAGACGGCAATGCCATATTGCAAATGCTTCCAGAAGTTCCAACCACATTTGAGGCACTCGCAGAAAGAACCTTCGACATGCTTCCCAAAGATGGCCGTGTTGATTTCGTAACAGACACATACAAGGCGATGTCAATCAAGTCTTTCGAGCGAATGCGAAGGGGGTCTTCACCCACCTTCTTGCTGTCAGGACCAAAAACAAAAACTCCCAGGGACTGGAATTTTTTCATGTCCAATAATGACAACAAAGCCCAACTGCTTCTACTTCTCCTGGATCAGTGGAAAACTGACAAGTATGCGAAGAAGTTAGAAGGTCGCAAACTCTTCTTCGCACTCGGAGAAGATTGTTTCTGTCTCACCAGTGATGATGGAACCAAAGTCGATGTCTCGGAAGTAGGATCTCTACGCACGTCACAGGAAGAAGCTGACACAAGGATGATCCTACACTGTCTGAATGTCCGAGACACGGAACCAGAAGCATCGACCATCATTGTGAGATCTCCGGATACATACGTTTTTGTGCTGCTGACCAGATACGTCAGGGAGATCAACAGGCATGTCCTGTTTGACACCGGTGTTGGAAAACAAACGCAGACTTCTCAGCATCAGAGATGTATTCGACAAGAGGGGTGAGGAGATCTGCATGGTGGTCCCAGCATTACACTGCTTCACAGGATGTGACACAACTAGCGCCTTTGTAAGAAAAGGCAAGGTAGCGCCTTTGAAGATTTTAGAGGCCAACCCAGAACACATTGTGACGCTGTCGAGGTTGGAACAGCAGCATGAATGTCCACCAGATATGTTGGACAGCCTGGAAAGATTCGTCT
This sequence comes from Atrina japonica, assembly GCA_030159075.1. Classification (NCBI taxonomy): domain Eukaryota; kingdom Metazoa; phylum Mollusca; class Bivalvia; order Pterioida; family Pinnidae; genus Atrina; species Atrina japonica. Next base: position 26,858 of record BROG01001529.1, on the reverse strand, counting down.
GTCGCATGTATGGCAAGTCAGACTACACACATGTGAATAAGCTGCGGTTCGACACCTTCGGCAAGAAAAGCCAAACGCAGGGCAATATCATGGATTCTTGCAACAATGTCGACATGAGCCTATTGCCACCCTGCCGAGCATCTTTGGAAATGCATATTCGGCGAGTCAACTACCAAACGTATGTGTGGATACATTCCCATGAGCCATACCCGGATCTTCCAGAAGTGGACTCTAGTGGATGGAAGCAAGGGCCCCAGTGGGATCGAGTTCGACTGGACAAAAGGTGACATTGTTCCGAAAGAACTCGTGGACGTTCTGTGTAACAGGAAGGAGGCAGAGGAGGACACAAGTGAGGACGAGGATGAGGATGCAGACGCCGAGTTCTCCAACCTGCTCGACGTTGTTTTCGATGAGGACACGGACGAGTGAATTCTCTGGAGGATAGGAACTGGACTGAAGTATTGGAAGGTGAGGATGGATATATGTTTGCAGACAGTAATCACGTGATTCTCATCGTTTGATTGACCGTTTCAGTATTTGAATCAATCCAATCACGTTATTATTGTCGTTTGATTGACTGTTTCGGTATTTGAATCAATCTTCATCTGAGTCAATAGTTCCATCAGAGCGTTGTTTCAATCATCACTTCTGTTGTAGCAATTGCCGTTCTCAGTTTCCCTAACCTCACCACTGAGTTGCGTTTGACATTTATTTTATTCAAAGAGTTTTGATACTCTAGTGGTGAAAGTGGCCTGAAGTTACGTTAGGTAAACATCGAACTCAGGAGAGTTTTGTGTCTGTTTTTATATGATTTGGACAGTGTCACATGGCGTCGTGACACCTTATGACGTCACCAATTTGTCTTGTGCTTTTGTTTTGTATTCACTAGGTAGTGGGTTTAATTTCCGACAGTTTGATACCAAATATGTATGGTTTTGCTTTATCTAACATGTCAAGATATGACTTTTGCTAACCATACCCCCTAGTTTTGGGGACATCAGCTGAGGCATCGATGATATACTTCTGACCTGTACAAAAATTGAAAACCCCCGTCGCCAGAAAGCAAACCTGCAGCAAAATTGTTCTGATATGATACGCTTTCAGAAACATATAGCCGACAAAGTGCCTTTCGGGGTACACTAGCTCTCTACATAACTTCCTCTCTTTATTTGACGTTTTTATATCGCTTTTAAAGAGTGTCACGTGACGTATTGTGACGTCACAAAATGTCACACTGTCGAACGATTAGATTTAAAATGTGCAGAGATCATTTTCCTACAGAATGATACCACATATGTGGGTAATTTGTCTGATTATCCCATCACAAGAGATGTTTTCCTAACCATAGCCCCTAATTTTTAACCTTTGAGTAAAGTGTCAGTCGCGAACTTTGTACCCGTATAAAATCTAAACGCCGCCCCAGTCGCCAGAAGGCAAACCTCTTGCAAAAATGCTACTAATATGATACGCTTTCAGAAAAACATAGCCGACAAAGTGCCCTCCGGGGTACACTAGCTCTCTACCTAACTTCCTCTCTTTATTTGACGTTTTTTTATCAATTTTCAAGAGTGTCACGTGACATTGTGACGTATTGTGACGTCACAAATTGTCGCACTGTCGAACGATTAGATTTAAAATGTGCAGAGATCATTTTCCTACAGAATGATACCAAATATGTGGGTAATCTGTCTAATTATCCCATCACAAGAGATGTTTTCCTAACCATACCCCCTAATTTTTTAACCTCTGAGTAAAGTGTCAGTCGCGAACTTTGTACCCGTATAAAATCTAAACGCCCCAGTCGCCAGAAGGCAATGCAAAATGCTACTAATATGATACGCTTTCAGAAAAACATAGCCGACAAAGTGCCCTCCGGGGTACACTAGCTCTCTACCTAACTTCCTCTCTTTATTTGACGTTTTAATATCAATTTTCAAGAGTGTCACGTGACATTGTGACGTATTGTGACGTCACAAATTGTCGCACTGTCGAACGATTAGATTTAAATTGTGCAGAGATCATTTTCCTACAGAATGATACCAAATATGTGGGTAATTTGTCTAATTATCCCATCACAAGAGATGTTTTCCTAACCATACCCCCTAATTTTTTAACCTTTGAGTAAAGTGTCAGTCGCGAACTTTGTACCCGTATAAAATCTAAACGCCCCAGTCGCCAGAAGGCAAACCTCTTTCAAAATACTTCTGATATGATAGGTTTTCAGAAAAACATGGTCTACAAAATTCCCTCTGGGGGGGGCAACGTGACCCCTATCTAGCTCATGGCCTAAGGGTAAGGGACGTCAGGATGTGCCTGCTAATGTCGCCCATGTTAGGGCTGCATTGTAGATCAATATCCCCATGACCAAGATAAATGCACTAATGAAATACGTGTAAAGGAGAATCAGAAAGTGACAAATGCGCATCAAATGCGTAATGGGGCGCATGCGATGTCCTGTCGAGTCAGGCATTTTTACTTTGCAATATTCGGCGGTACTGTCAAATGTGCTTCAATTTATCATGGATTATCGGCCAAAATGTAATGAACTTGGGGTAACCTGTTGACTTACGATATTTTATATACGTATATAAAAAATATTGCGAAGATCATTTGAATAAATAACATTAAATAGCCTCAAATATTTGGAAATGTCATGGACGCGATAAAGGTTTATCTTTGCCAAATTTGTACTTGGAGATGTGTCGCAATTGTAAGAAAGGCTAGCATAGACAATCAAAACGTATAGACCCTTTCACGATAACTTGCAGACCTGATACAGATTCCCGGAAAATGACGTCAAGAAACAATTAGTTACTAAAACGACGGTATATGTATGATATAGTTTTGCCACTCAAAGTCACAGGACCGCAGTTAATGTGAACGAGTCTATTGTAATGATTTGAGTCAGAATTATCACGTAACATTTTTTAGTTATTTTTGGTGGATTAGTTACAATAAAGAAAGTTAAAACATATCTATTTATAAATTACTTTTATTTATTTTATAACAATTATGACACGTTGTGTGTTAGTTCATTTAGAATTTAAAGGACATCATGGATAATACCATGGCCAACTGGCTCCGACAAATCCGAGACATTCGTTGATTGTTGTTATGCACGAAATCATTGAGCAGCTGATTCACATTCAGTGTTGACTATATATTTACAATGATAATGATATCTTACTGACAGCCTGTTTGGAGATACACCTGTATTCTTATACTAAAGTATAAAGAATAAAGCTGGTTTACATATGTTATACAATCATACATAACTTGGGGAAGTGTACGATTTTATATACCGCTTCATGATTGATAAAGCAGGATAAATTGCCACTTTTCAAGATTTTCTCTGTATCAAAACATTTCGAAACAAGGTCATGAATAAAACAATCGCGGTTCATAAATACCAAATGATGCGCTAATTAAAATATAAACAAGATATATATATATATATATATATATATATATATATATATATATATATATATATATATATATATATATATATATATATACTAGTGTGACAGTACAAATATATATTTCATATGTATTTATTCGTTTCTTAACTTATAACTTCGTTTCATTACATTCAGTCTTAAATTTATAATAATCTTTATGTCTATTACGCACCCGGATTGAGTTGGTGAACTCTTTTCTTATTGGTTATTTAAATGCTTAATTTATTTGTTGTTTAAATTCTCTATTTAGCCAATCATATAATCGTTCTTACATTAAAAGTTACCGTTTTTACTATCTAAGATAGAGCAGTATTTCGTTTTGACATCGTCGTTATCTATCCAGGCTGCATCTGCTACATCTTATGGTATGTAATTGTTAAATTTGATTATATGTTACATTACCGTAATAGCTTGTGATATCCATCTTTATTTTTATTGCAAAGGTTATACTTTAATGTATTTTTTGCAGTTAAAGTCTTAAAGTAATTATTATATGTATGTAAAGTTCAGAGGTCAATTTATTTACAGAACATTGTTTGAATTTTGTCTTAAACATATATTGTCATCTGGTAACTTATTGTCAAATCTACATTTTCTTTATCATGTATTTTGTTGTACTGTGTTTTCTATAATGTATGTATTATTTATTGTAGGTTGATGCTTAATATTCATGAATAAAATCTAAAAACCCACATATGCCTTCACTGCTCGGTTACACTAGTATCAATTGAATTGAACTATTATTAATTACCTTTCCACCTTGACGCGCTAATGGTGATTAATTGTCCCGAACGTTGCAGATTAACAGGTTTCTGTTATGCTCCTGTTTTATTTCTATGATATTTTGACACTTTGGATCGCAAACGTACTTTGACATGACTGAAATTCCGAAATAAAACCTTTGAGAGAACATTGATGACAGTAGTATAATTATACAGTACAAATAGGGACCAGCCTTGTCTTTGTCTTTGTCATGACCGGAATTTCATAATGTTCCCGTATCGACCATAAAACTTCTTAAACGACGACTCCAAGCGTTCTACAACGTAACCTTGTGTAAGTAGTTTATTGACTAGTCGTTTAGCTCTCAGAATAAAACATTCATAAGAAGAGCATTCCCTAACATAACGTATAGGTTGTGAAATGAAAACGCCATAGGCAGGAGAAGATGGAATATTACTACTTCGAAACGGGAAGTTTGAGATATTGAAATTGAAATCGTCTCGTTTGTCATAGAGGGATGTGTGAAGTTGACCGTCTTTTCCAATCGACAGGAGTAAATCTAGGTAAGAAGCAGATGTGTTGCTCTCTGTCGTCTCATTGATCTCCAGCTCTACAGGATATATCTGGCCAAGGTAATTCTGAAATTCTGAATTATTTATGGACAGAACATCGTCGAAATACCTGTAAGTAAAATTGAACCGAGATGCTAACTGTTTGATTCCTTTGGAGAGCAGAGACTGTATAGATTCCGCTTCATATGAATACAAAAATATGTCAGTCAAGTGAGGTGCACAATTGGTACCCATTGGAATGCCGACAATCTGTTGAAAAACTTTTCCCGCAAAAATCACGAATATGTTGTCGACTAGAAACCCCAGCATCTTGATAATATTGTCTTCAGTGTACTTGTTATTGGAATCAGAATGTTCCTTGACAAAATAAGGTTCTTCATGACCTAACACCAAATATTTATATCTACGATTTCCATTTTTGTATACAAAAGAGTTTTGTATAATAGATGTTAATCTGTTTTTGAGTTTTTGAGGAGGGATTGTTGTGTAAAGGGTCGAAAAATCAAAAGACTTGATGCTTGTTATATGTTTGAAAATTGGAGATTTTAAATGTTCCAGCAATTCCTTTGAATTCTTAAAGATCCACATCTGATTAACTCCACTTCTTTAGTAGGCCGTTATACAATTCTTCTGAAGACCTTGTTTAATATGTGTTAGAAGTTTGGTAAGCAAAATAGATAAAGGCTTGGTGGAACACGTAGATGACCCCGGAATTAAGCGGTATTTATATGGATTTTTGTGCATCTTCGGAATTCAATGAATATATATGGCAATTCAAGCTCCGTGTCACTTGTGGGTATTCCAAACGAAGCGAAAACGGATTTAAGATTATCTAATATTTCAGAGGTAGATAAATCAGTTAGAGAGTATGTAGGATTTCCAGGAAGTCTGTTTAGTCCAAGTTCCTCTTGTAGGATGCTGTAGTAGTATCGCCTGCAGACAAATGTGCAGACAAATAACAGCATTATCCTGGAAGATACAAAACCATGTATATGTAGCATGGTTACGCGAATTATTTTTATCATACTACGTAAAATGAGTTACGAAAAATAATACTTCAATTGACTGGATTAAATTTTACTTGAAGCTTCATAAATCATACATTTTCGATAATTACACTGAACAAATACTTGTATGTAAAACTTCATATTTATTAGGCAAAGCAATAGAGGATTGTCCCAATGTTGCAGATAAAACACTGGTTCAGGAACATTTACTATAAAGTAGAACCCAATAAAGGACCACAAATTTCCAGTTTCAATTCGAACTGGTTTAACACAACTGTGTGCTAGGTGATCGGAGGTACTATTATCTACGTGTGAATGTGAAACAGCTGTATGGGAGATCACTTTGTACTGCAAACTAATTACGCACATGATAATACATAACAATTAACAATAATCAACAATAATCAATAACTACTTTTAAAACAGGAAACAAATTCTCGTTCCACCAAATTCAAGCTAAGTAATTGAAGGAACTATTACCTTATGTGACCTGAGGCGTATCTGTATGAATGGAAGATCACTTTTTGGATATATAAAATATAAAATAATCAACAACAGTCAATGACTACTCAAGCAGTTAACAAAAGTTCACAGGTATATCGACCATGGTATATGTATCAAACTAGCATCATAGTTAGTAGCAAATGAATCAAATTCGGTTCCATTTCAATGCAAAATAGCCCAAGATTTTGAAGACTACAAGGAATATAAACATACTGCCAATATAACAGTAGATTTGAAGATCAATTCCTACTTCCTGTAGAAAATCCTTGGCAGTCACGACTTCCGTTCCGTTATTTGCACACTGGGGGTAAAGGGCTACTGTAGTTTGATTACACCTAAAATAGAGATCATTGAATAAATTGATAAAATGCATAAAACGAAATTTGTTCATTGTCAGACTTTTCGAATATAAATATGAAATAAATACCAGCAATATCGTCTGTATTTCTAAATATCGACTTCAAAACTAGAATTAGATACAATTAGATCAAACAATTTAGTTCCGACACCATAAAGTATTACTGTTAATTTCTTTCAATGGAATACAGAAGGTGTGGGGTGGCTCACATTTGGTCGGGCCAGAAAATATCAAAACATGTCTAACTCATGAACCCCTGAAAAACAATGAACTGTTCTGTAGACAAATGGATTAGAACAGTCCAAATGTGTCTTTAGGGGTGAAGGAGTTAATGTATCATTTAACAAACGACTTAAAAGAAAGACGTCCTGAAATTTTGATCTAGGCTTAAAACAAAGAATCTGTATTATCGGACAAAAGTTTTACATAAATAAATACGTCATCTTCAAGTGGACAAGAATTTTTACATTTGAATTTGCCCTGGTCTTAAGTCAGTGCAGTGTTAGATTGTTTGCTTTGCCTTACCTGTATATGTACATATGTATTTGGAAATTCTATGACATACAAATTCAAACAGAATAATTGATGTTATATAGAATAGGTATGCTTACCACAAAACAAGTCTTACCGAATAGGTGATATGTCTCCTAAAATGATCGTTACCATTGTAGCAAATGGGTAATGGATCACTGACAGATATTTACCCCAAAACATCCACGATGGAAAATGCGTGTTGAAAAATCCACCTGAAAATGGCACAGATACATAGAAGCATCGCAGAAATAAAAATTGTAATAATATTACAAGAAAGATTCAAAATCTAGGTAATGTCAAAATGGTACTTCTTAGAGATATTGAGTGTATTCAATCTTACTTTGTTTAAAGGGCATTAGCTGTAATTTTTCTTTTTTCTCTTTTACTACTTAGATTGATATACAATAACAAAAGGAAATATACACAGCCATAAAAAGTCTTAAATTCCTATATACTTCATAAACATTGCTTGAAAAAAAACCAGCTATGACACTTTTTCAATTGCAATTAATTAACTCAGCCTTGCTATTTGTATATGAATACCACACTGGGCCTGACCTTATTTTCACAAAATGCATAGCAATATAAGACTTTTTACGCTCGTGGTAAAAGTAGAAACAATGGGAATACAGTAAAACTTGCTTTAGCGCCCATCAGTGTATAAAGACAACCTTTATAGTCATTATATACAAGTTTCACTGTATTGTTGCTTAACGTCCCTCTCAAGAATCTTTCACTCAAAGGAGACGTAACAAAATGCCGGTGAAGGGTTTCAAATTTTGGCCTATGATCGACACTTACGGCCATTGAGCAGTGAGGGTTCTTTAACGTGCCGACACTTACTGTTACACGGGACCTCGGTTTTTCTCCGAAGAACAGGACTCGAACTAAACACAGCTAATTCCCCTTTAATACTATAATATTTTATAGTTATCACACTTAGTTAATTTTTCATCATTTGATGTTCTCCTCTCATGACAACACAATACAACATAATTTGATATTTAAAGACATTTCATCGTACATTCGACAGTAAACGAAAAGAAAATTACTCAATGTACTGATTGATATATTGATTACAAAAACTACTAGCTTACCTAATAATAAAGAAATTAACATAGCTGTATTTGCTGTGACAATTCCCGCCTTAATTCCTACAACACACGCACCGATGATATGTCCAATACTCTGTAATAAACATAAATGCTAAACTCTATTCTTTGGTGGGTTAATTTATTAAATCAAAATCAAGTACATGTATTTATGGAAAGTAAATGATATTTTATTATCTAGATGCATTGGTATCTCCCAAAACTTGAAAACGTCAGTACATATATTATCATACAACAAAACACTATGAAATTACAAACACGAAAGTCCAAAACTTCGGATAGTCTATACCTCACAAATTCTCGTTCGTGTGGAACATTTGACTTACCTTTATATGTATGCACTGATCCTAAAGAACGGAGCGTATTATTTTGGTGCTTATGTTTGCATCTTTTGGTTTCTTCATATAAATTTAGTTTATTTTATCACATCACAAAATTCGGTATGCTACTTTAAATCAATGATATCTACATACTAGTATTGCGATATTTTTAAGACCATAAGGAATAACTTAGCTCTCGGATGTATAATTTTGCTCAAACAAATCTTTTTTCTTCCTCTTCTGTCTTCCTTAAAGAGAAATATTTGGCGTCTCACCTGTGTCACTAGACAGCTAAGTAAATTGATGCCCAGGTAAATACAGAAGTCAACAACATCTCCAAGTCCAGCCATCCAATACACAATACAGAAGAATAGTGCAGGCACGATCAAAGTTATAGGCAACTCACTGGCTATTTTGGCCAAATAATATGCGGACAATCTGTATGCACCAGCTCTTCTTTCTTTATGAACTACAGCTCTTTCCCCCGGAACTGAAACAAGAAGTCAATAGTTCATGGTCAGTCATGTGAGCTCCTGCCATACCTTTAATATCCATGACCAAGTGGTCATCAAATTTACAAATCTCTTATTCTTATCATAAATAGCTACATACCATATCTGAAGAGAATTTGTCCAAGGGGTTTTGAAAAGAAATTTTAGATTTAAATTTAAGACCTTGTGTACGCCAATAGATGGCGACACACTTGAAGTTATATCTGCTATTTTGATTTCATTGCCACTTGAAAATCATCATTCATTATAACAAAGACTGGAAAACAAGAGATAAAAATCCTTAAAAAAAGATTTTTCAAATGCCATTAAAGTTGAAATATTAAAGGGGCATTAGCTGTGTATTTTTTTTAAAAAAATTCCCTTGTTAACTACTTAGTTTGATATACAATAACAAAAAAGAGATATGCACAGGCATAAAAATTCCTAAATTCCCATATATTTTGTGAAAATTGCTTCAGAAACCCAGGTTTGGAACTTTTTCACTTGCAACTGAAACACTCAGCCTTACTATTTGTATATGAATACCACACTGGACCTGACCTTATTTTCACAAAATACATAAGAATATAAGATTTTTATGCCTGTGTATAGCTCTTATTTGTTATTGTACATCAAGTACAAGTAGTAAAAGTAGAAAAATTTGAAATAATTTGTTGGGTAAACACAGCTAATGCCCCTTTAAAGTTGAAATATTTCGGAAATTACCAATAGTAAATAAATGTATACATTTTGTTGTATTCATTTAGTTAGTAAGTTTGTTTAAACCACATTCAACAATGTTTCAGTTATATGGTAGCAACCTGTTTTTAATGGATGAGGAGAGAGCTCGGCTACCCTGGAAGAGACCACTTGCCTTCTTCAAGTAAACTGGCAAACTTTCTCACAAAATCAGCTTAGTTTCCAGCGGGACTCAAACACTTGCTAATTAGAGGTAAGAAACTTCATGGTGCGATGCTATAACCTCTCGGCAACGGAGGTCCCCTATTATGATAATTTTCCAGGTACATTGTAATTAGAAAATAAAATGCCTTTAATTCTGACATGAAATAGTAATTTAAAGTACATGAAAAGTACGCAAACATTTCATGTACCTTAATTATCAGTTTATCTGTAGTCAGCTAGTCTGATGAAGAGGGGGTAAACATTGGCTCATATTAATCTTTATGTTATATACTTACACCCAGCTATTGTCATCTGCATCATGTTGAATCCCCAAAATACTAAACAGAAGAAGATCTAAAACATACAATTTATAGAATGAATTAATTACAAGGCTCCATGAATGTTTTGATCATACAAATTATTTCATTTTATATTAAAATAGTATTCGGGAAGTTTGATGTATTTCCTATGTTCACAACAGCAAATGCCAAAATCGCCAATAGCTACAAATTCTTGGGAAACAATATGCATGTATATTCAGTAAAGCATAGAATACTGTACAGTATTCCTAAAAATATTTTCGTTCTTTTACGACTGGTTCAGTCGGTAGCGCTCGACTCTTGATCGTGAGGTCGTGAGTTCGAGTCCAGTCGGCAGAAGATTGGTTTCTTGTCTCTCGGATGAGACAGTAAAAACCGAGGTATCGTGTCACAGTAAGTGTCGTCACGTTAAAGAACCCTCACTGCTCAATAGCCGTAAGTGCCAAGTATAGGCCAAAATTTGAATCCCTTCACCAGCATTTGGTGACGTCTCCATATGAGTGAAAGATTCTTGAGTGGAACGTTAAACAACAACAAACAAACAAAACAAACGACAGAAAATCCGTCTTAAATTCGCCTTGGGTCACTTCAGTTTCATATATGTCTCATATTACTGTTTCACTGGGTGAAATGTCCAGCTGCCTTTTCGTTGGCGGTTGTTAGGACGTCTGTACCAATTGTGACGAGGATTCGTTCCTCACGGATTTCATTTGGACTTGACTGTGGACTCACGGCTGGTGTGACCGGTCGACAGGGGATGCTTACTCCTCCATAGCACCTGATCCCAACTCTTGGCTTACAGAGGCCCATGTTATTCCATTTTTGCCTGATTTGTATCTTTGTCCTGGACATCCTAAAGATTTATACTTTGGTATTTGAGATGTTTTATATATGATATTTATGTATGTAGTTTTAAGATTTCGCTTTCATTTGTAATTCGCCCTTTCATCTATAGGCGAAAATTAAACGGGAGTGAAAATTTCCAGGAATACAATATTTCCATCAATTTGGGAATACTAAATTTGTTCCCTAGTGTGAACATATGACTTTCCAAAAAAAATATTTCATGTTCTGGTTTTTGTTTTTCACAATTATTGAAACACATTTCGAACAACTCGATGCTGTTGTCTTTAACCAAAGTATTTAACAAATATCGATCATCTTACCACCCCCATTCTATCCCGAAACGTGTATAAGTCTTGGTCAATTTGGAAATAAATAATTCCTGCCAGCGATGCTATTATCAAGGATTGAACAGTGTTATATATATCAAATATTCTTCCTTTAGCTTGTTTGAAATTTCGCCACGTTAACATACGAAGCTGTGTCCACAGACAAGTCGGCCATTGTTTCCTTGGTAGCACGTGTTCTGACTCAGCAACAGTGAATTCGACTGATACAGAATTTAATATACACTCTGATGAATCTGAAAATGAAGACTTAGAGTAAAGTGAAAATTTCAAAAACTAAAATTTCCTCGAAAATCAATATAAAATTGATATTAGAATAAACGGTTTCATAGTTTTGTAAAGCTGAATTAAACAATATAGACAATGTATATACATTGTATTTAATTCCAAAAATAGACGAGCTTTCCATTTTATCTGACAAAATATATATATACGTGTTCTAGATCAGTTTAGAGCATTTGGAAACTAAGTAAATGTGATGAGCAGATATTTGAGGTTTTACCTATTTTACGGATTCCAATTGCATGAATATTGGGATCAGATGTATTCAGGCTTATATTACTGTGGTGTTGCACGTTTCCAATGGTTACATTTGGCGCTCTGTCATTGGCTACACATGAAAATTTTCTAAGAAAGTAAACATCAAATATCTTTCAACATCATTCGGTTATGCAATGTTTCAATATTCAGATATGCGTAACTCTTGAATTAAATGAATGGAAGTAAAAGAAAAAAAATACTGACAACAACTCTTTTAAGTAAACAGATACAAAGGATGGCATATAGAATATTAACGGTCGATCTTAGAGACTATATTAAAATCAAGGTTTTTAATTATGACAACAACAGACAAAATTGTTAAATTATGATAAATGTGACTTCATATTCTAAGATAAAAAACAAAAGGTTTTCTTACTCATTGTTCTTTGCAGCAGATACGATTTTGTTTACGTGTACGGTTTCAGACTTCAAGAGTTCCACTAAAATATATATATATTACTATCATTATAAAACGGAAGATACAACATTGATCAAATGACATCCGATTGCCATAACATCTGACTCAAAGATAAAATATGATAAATATAAAAAAGAAAACATCAGCAAATGTCAATAATAGCATAGTTTTATTGTATACGGTGATTTGGTTTATCACGTGGTATATTCTGCACTTGAATTGTTGGTCAATATCGCCACATGATTTCCCTTAATGGCTACTATTCACTGACAAACAAAACTTTAACGTCATATCGAAGTTTGAATTAATTCAGCCATCAACTACGTAAAGTAGGCATGAGATACATTTTTCAATAATACGTTCTCAGATTATATATCCAGATCATTAAACCAGTCATTTCTTAAATCGATCTTATCTTTCTGCAATAGAGATTTTTTTTCGTAAATCACTTATATTGTGCCAGGAATAATTAACGAACTTGTGAATTACTTTTCATTGCTAAATATTGTAGGTGCCTTTCACCTAGAATCTCCGAATTATTAAACTTTGATGACATCACAAGAGGTTAGCCTCTTCCTGGTAGCTATACTGAAAGAGTCGTCTAACTAATGATACAAAAAGCAAAAATATCCCCCAATCGTTAAAACACGAAACATTCAAAATGCATAAACAACATACATAAATAATCCGCTGGGTTGTAATCTTTCTCAGGAGTGAAGCCAATATTTTCAAAATATTCTACAGCTGTATGTCCATAACCGAAATACGCACGCTGAATTAAAAAAACAACTACTGTTATATTCTCAAATTTTATTGAAAGATATTGTGTGAATACGTGTAAAAAGGTAAGCAAAGTGGATGGTAATATTTTGTATTGCAGTCTACATTGTTCTGTCAATCGGTTGATTAGATTGATTCAATATTCACTATATTCTGTGGACTTTTCGATATAGAAAATAACATCTACCAATGAGATGTTAATGAAAGTATAATAAACAGACTGAGAGGAAACAAATATATATATATATATATATATATATATATATATATATATATATATATATATATATATATATATATATATATATATATATATATACAGATTCTGGTACGCTTGAAATTGTCTTGAGTGTTGCTTTCTAAACATCTAACTGACACCTATGGCCAAAATCATACCAATGTTCTTTGTGCCAAATTCACAAAAATGAGTTAAAAACTAGGTCTAATTGAGAAAAAAAAAATTTACACATCAAAGCTGAACTACGAAGATAAAAAGCTTTTGAACTTTTAATAAAAAAAATGTGTTGAAAAAAATGTTTTGAAACATTCCCACTTCATATCCCCATACAGCTGACCTATTTGTAATTGTTTCTCCAGAAAATCAAGTCCCATAGCAGGTATAAAAGGCAGATTAGTTATTTTCTCCCTTAAGTCCGAAAATAAATATTATCTTTTCTAATCATAAATAACAAAAACACAAATACAGGATGTGTAGCTCGTTATATTTTCCAATCGTATTAAACACATCAAAAAACAATACACACAACTACTATGTCATAACATAATTTTTACCCCTAAATCTCCTTCACTGACAATGTTAGCCGCCCAGGAAAAACCAATTAAATTTTAATCATTGGAAACCTGTGTCCGATGGCAGTGCAGACCATTATCTCAGGACTATGGATGATCGAACCTCATCTAGACCCGGGGATTTTACATGAAATATATTCTACATTATACATATACATATATAGTCGTGTGTTATTTAAGTGTAGATAAATAAGATATTGTAGGGAGGGAGGGTGGGAAAATATGATCTATCTAAAATTTCTTTATCCTTTTCCTTCCGATAACGAGCTCGCAATGAGAAAAAACCGCTCAGATACCTTGATAACACATTACGCTTAAAAATCTTGTATTTCACGTGGAAATTCTATCTTACAGGTAAGTAGTGAAGGGAGATAATTCAAATTATCGTCAGAAAAAACGGTATTTATATAACGAAAAGAAATTAATTTATATCGGTCTTCATTGTATATCTGTACTCGCAACGCGAAACGTGCGAAGTCCCAGAGGCTGAACAATACTCATGGAATCTTTCATGTACCTGTACTTTTGTGTATACCGTGTCAACAGACGTTCCAAGAGAAATATACATCTGTGCATCCACTGAAGTTTTCAGCAACGTACAAACAGCAACAAACCGAGAAATTGGTAGTTCGTCCATAGTAAATCCAAAAGTTATCCCATTTTTTCCAAGATCAAGCCCCTGTCAAAACATAAACAAAGCCATCTGCTTCCTACTGTCATTCGGCTATTGAGCCATGTTTGTTCTTCTGGTAAACAGCAATGTGTTCCGAAAGTACTGGAAAAATGGAATAACTTTTGGATTTACTATGGATGAACTAACCATTTCTCTTTTTGTTGCTGTTTGTACGTTGTACACATTTTTTTTTTTATTAAAAGTTCAAAAGCTTTTTATCTTCGTAGTTCAACTTTAAGCAAATGAGTAAGTATAACGACAAAATTAATTAATGTTATCTTAGAAATGTCTTGTTAACAACTGATGACTATTACATTATGAAATGTTATTTACAGGCTTAAAATCCTCGAAGATCCATAAACATATAGCAGCCGATGTCTTTTATCAGTGTGTTTGGTTCATTTGGACTCATTTTGGTTTTTATCATATAAACCAAGTGAAAACGAAGAAGTACAAATGGATAATCGAAACTCAAAGTCCATTATAAAAAGTGGATGATTACATTTTCAATAAAATAAACTTTACATGTCGATTCGACTTCATTCAAGCGAGTTAAACTGGTATTACCTGCGCCAAAATAGCGTTAATTATTTAATTCTGGTTTTTGTTTTAGTTAGATATTATCAACAAGTTATAGTTTTACAAAAGAGGCCAAAAATAAAAGCTCAAGACGATCGTTTCTGACTTCATCAGTTGAGTTCAAATTTAATATAAAAGTCGTGTCACAAAGACCAAACAATAAAAATATAAATGTGTTGCCAAATCCGTCTAAGAGTACCCGCTGTAAAATGAATATCTTAGTTTATTTTAGAAGATCTACATTGTACATGTAGTTTTACTTCAGCTTTTCAAATTGTCATGTCATAATACATAGCGTTAGTGTTGTATTATTCTGACTAAACATTGTTCTTGCTGTTCGCTGTGATCGCATAGTAGTATTATTCTGTTTAGTCGTCGTTGGGTTCGTCATGTTTTCATGAAATGTATTACTTGTAGATTCATTCTATGTCGCTCCGGGACCATGCCCCCTCTCGACAGCACAACCCGTACGTCTCTCTGCCCCTTCCCTAGCTCTCTCTGGCTGATTTTCTAACCCTATATATATATTAGTGGGTGAACTTCCTAATTAGGCTACACATGTAAAATCACTTATCTATTTATTCACTCAAGGTTCCTAATTAAGGTTTCACATTTGAAATTGCTTAAATATCTACTTACTCGGACATGTCTTAAACAGGATTACTTAATAATATTCATTAACTGACAAATGTAATTAATCATGCACACCTGACTTACATCAGATGTACTGGCACGGAATATATGTAACAAGCCCCAATTATATAGAGTTTGTAAACATATGAAAACATCTATATCTATTAGATAAGTTTGTCTAGCTTGATACATGTATGTAAACAGTTAGGCTTAACTCATTAATATTATATTGGCGAGCAATGGATACAGTAGCTCAAATATTTAACTTTGAAAACTTAATTCTGTTTTTCAATTCTGAGACTATTCTTATTTGTTAAACAAAAATTACCGCTAGTATAGGTGTAGTGGGATTGTCACTACATACACGTCATTTTAAAGATAGTTCCTGTGTCTATCTGATGACAGGAAACACACTTTGCACAAAGGCAGAGTATTGCAGGTTGCACAACATGGCGGCACAGAAAGAGTTCCCGAGTTTTCCTTCGTGTTGGTTTAAACTTTATGTTA
The DNA here is from genome assembly GCA_030159075.1 of Atrina japonica. Taxonomy (NCBI): domain Eukaryota; kingdom Metazoa; phylum Mollusca; class Bivalvia; order Pterioida; family Pinnidae; genus Atrina; species Atrina japonica. The sequence goes on along the minus strand of BROG01001529.1, from coordinate 10,423 downwards.
TTAAGAAAAATACAAATAACATTCAAAAGTGCAGAGTATACAAATATATGGGGGCTTCGTGTTAGAGGGATTTCCTTGAATGTAAATAACCAATTTTAGGCGTAAATCTAGGAATGCATTTAGAAACGACCGTCTTGAGCATATGTTTTGCCTCTTTTGTAAAACTATAACTTTGGTATCGTTAATAATCTTTACAACCACTGGGTCGTTGTCACTGCTGGTGGACCGTATGAGTCCCCGAGGGTATACATAATTCCAGAACCTGGTATTTCCATAACAGCCGACTATTTTATACTGAAGAAATATTTTGCTCAGATACCATTATTAAAATTCTAAACTTCTCAAACGCTAAGATATTCATTGACAAAAAACATCGTCTTGAGCCTGTGTTTTGGCCTCTTTTGTTGCCTTTTCGTTGGCGGTTGTTGAGATGTCTGTACCAATTGTGACGAGGATTCTTTCCTCACGTATTTCATTTGGACATGACTGTGGACTCACGGCGGGTGTGACCGGTCGACAGGGGATGCTTACTCATCCGTGGCACCTGATCCCACCTCTTGGTTTCCAGAGGTCCGTGTTTGTCCATTTTTACCAGATTTGTATCTATATCCTGGAAATCCTAAAGATTTATACTTTGGTATCTGAAATGTTTTATATTGTAAAACTTTAATATTATAGACCTAGTGAAGAAACTTATTCTAGAGGGATTTAGAAATTTATTAAAATTCAGTTGCCAGGAGGGGTGTGATTTGGTCATGGATATGACTACAACGCACCTGTTTGATGTAAACAAAGTCATCTGCCATTCTGGATGGGTATGTATTTTTCAGTACTACAGTATAGAGTAATGACAGCATTACAAGATGTGTAAGTATTACATCTGAGAAGTTCATTTACAACAAATAATCCTGACATGAAGGTGTTTGTGAATCCTTGATACATGTATCATGTTCTCACTTTGTGGTTTATTATGGGTTTACCAAAAATTGGGAACATGATACATAATGAACAGACAGAACATTAACCTGAATACTTCAGTCGTTATATCTCAATCACTACACAGAACTCATGAATTAAAAGGAAAGGTTCCAAATGTACTCACGTGACCTTCGACAAGCAGCAGAAGAGATGAAAACATATGGTAGACCTGACTAGATGGTTGATGTATTGTGGTGATAATTGTTTTATTGTAATGGATCGCGTAATCACGTAATTGCTGCATCAACTGGTGCGCTGTGCTGGAATCCAGTCCAGATGTTGGTTCCTAGACAAAATATTATCATCAATTGTTATAGCATTCTGATAAATAAAACAAGATGTTTTTGTGAAACGCAAATGCCCCGGGTCCCAACAAACCCATATGCTGGCAAATAATATGTATACCAGTACCTTAAATGTTGCAATGTCCTACATTTTTACCCCACCCCACCCCCAGGGGCATTCGATGTCAGTGAAGTGTGAGCAACCCTTAGATGAATTACAGTCTTAGTTTGGTTACTGTATCACGATCCAAACTTGAGATATTGCACTTTATATGTAAGCAGGACGGAATTACAGACAGACAGACACACAAACAGGCAGACGGACGATCCAAACACTAGATGCACCCGGCGGACCTTTTAGGCTGGGGGCATAAAAATGGTTTTTTTTTCGCAAGTCAGTTTCGCTAATCAATATTTTTTTCGCCAGTCAGTTTATTTTTTCGCAATTGGCGCCATTGGCGATCGACAGCGATATATATATATATATATATATATATATATATATATATATATATATATATATATATATATATATAATATAATATATATCAATTAGTATCTACAAAAAATGAAATACTTTTGTTTGACAGTAATTGCCATCTTTTCCATTGGCATCCCCTCGTTTTATGTTTTCAAAATTGTGTTCCGATGGATGGATAAATATTAACATACTGTTAATATATTACAATTATGCATGGAATGTTATTTCACACAACTAAAATAACAAATTTATTGAATTGATAAATCCTTATATTTCACTACCAAAAAATGTAATGAATGACACTTTAAGGTTTATATAAAATATCATTATAACGTTATATACTGTATGTATACTTTCAGGTGTGTTCAAAATGTAATGTAAATTTTAGGTTAACTGTCACTGGCGTTCGTCATCTATAGTACATTCCTGAAATCGCAAAAAATTAGTCAATATCTGAATACCGCGAATATATATATAAATATATATATATATATATATAGAGAGAGAGAGAGAGAGAGAGAGAGAGAGAGAGAGAGAGAGAGAGAGAGCTCTGTTAAACGATGGACTTACATCTATTAGCATTATATCGGGATCCGTCAACAATTCACACGCAATGTTGGCCCTCTTCTTCTCTCCGCCCGATAAGCCACGTAAAAACACATCACCAATTACTGAAAATATTAAGAATTTTTTTCAATTACCTTTTTATTATTCGATAACGTACTTCTATAATTACTACTTTTTATTATGGATTTGAATTAGTACTTCGATAAAAAATGTATTTCGTAGGTTGTCAACAGCTGTCAAACTCTAATTTGTGTATCCAATACCGTAAACTAAAGACTCAGTTAATACAATGTGGTTAATAAAATCAAAATTTTAACTATGTCGTTTGTAAGCAGAAAATCTGATCGATACTATGGAAGGATTAACAGGATCTAGCTCTACTTTGAGTTCCAAATCGAAAAATATCAGTTGAGGGTGAGATGGATATTAAGTCCCAACCGAGGTTGGGATATTGATTCATCACACCCGAGACTGATATTTTTTCTATCTGGAACTCAAATGTGGTTCTTGATTATTTTTCTCGCACGTGGGAAGCTTGAAATCTCGTTTGTTTACATATTTGAATAAATCGGTTTAGCAACCGCGTCACTCACCATTTTTTTCATCCACCGTCCGCAAATAAATATAAACCCGCATTACATACGTATCTTTTTATTTCGTTTGAAACAAATTTGGTGAGATTTATATGTAACCGATAACAAATTTTAACAATGTAAACTATCAACGAAAAAATCTTTTTTATCCTCCATGGTTACAAACAATGCAGACGACGTGTGTAGTGGTACAAAGTGTTCTGGATCAGCAGTTCCGAATAGAATTTTGCAGTACTGATAAAAAACGAGATCCGTCTATCTCAGGTGCGAGAATTTATTCAGTGTACCCTGATATTCTGTGTGTTTAGTGGATAGTTTGTTTCTATGTTTTCAATGCAACATGTACTTCGTTTGGGACGAAAAATCGCATAGAAAATGCATTTGAGTTCAACATATTGGAGACAAAGACGTTATATTAGAATTTTCAAAATTTATTATTTGAAAAAACTTACAAAAGAATAATAAATTTTGAATTTTTTCGCAAGTATACATAAAACAAGAATGACTTGTTGTAAACATTTAATATGACATAAATACCTAAGTGGTACTTGCTTTGGTGGCAACATTGTTGAAATTAGAAACATGCATCAGAACTACAAGTTTGCTAGGCTCCTTCCAACATTACAAACGTCGTCTACAAGTCATCAGTCTGCTTACTGTGTGTATGTCTCTTCTCTTACCCTATGTATCTTTATTTAATTTTCCTGGTCGTTTGTCCAGTCTCTTATATACTGGAGAAACAGATATTACCAGGCCAATGAAAAGATTTTCAGAAAGATTACATAAACATGTAGTACAACGAGTCTAGTATTTTCTTATTACCATTGTTACTACACGTACAATTTACCTGTCAGGTATCAGGAAAGACGACCATTGTAAATGTGTTTGATTATTTACACCTGGGAATATATTATGTGTCTATCACAATTAACGTCTAAAAGTCAACAAACACGTAAGTCATTATATAATTTTGTATCAATGTAGTCATTTAAAATTCTACACACATACAGTTATGTCAGTATTTTGACGTGACGATAATCCCAATTACTTGCCTTGCCAATTTTGTAAATACATTCTCAATATATTCTCCCCTGTACTTTAACAATAATTTTGTTCTAAATTTTAAAGTTTATATAAATTCATGTAAAATGCTATGTCCAATGAAAAAATGTCATAATATGCGGAATTTCCTCTTTAAATATTCCCTACGATAAAAAGGATATCGTTAATATGTTTTCTATCCATTTAATTAGATAGCATGCGATCGTTGTAGCGAATGGATTTAACAAAAACGATCAAGTTTTGTATTCATTACATGTCGCTTATTTATTTATATGTGTACAAAAATTTAAAATTCATTCCGCTTTGAACAACGCCATCAATTATTTTGATAACATGAATATCATTTAGAAAACTTTCGTATCAAACTAAAGTGCAATACGCCGTTGCGTATATGTTACACATCCATATAATAAAACGTTAACATACCCGTGTTCAAACATTTTCTGATATCCAGAGCGTCGACAATATCGTCGATACGGGACAATTTCTCAGCCAATGGAACACTTTCAGGTATACGAATCATGGCAGTGAACTGAAACAGAAATAGCCGATATATACGGAATTTTTCATATGATAAATACTGTAGAAAATGTCATTTCGATATATCATTTAGATAGCTGGTCATCGGGAGTTGTAAATATGGTTATGATTATATAATTATGGTTAATGATATTCGGAAAATTTATTTCAAACACAAAATTGGTATCAATAAAAGACGGAGTCGAATTAAATATGGGAAAAGGCAGTGCTAAATATTTAGTTTCAGGATGTTTTCAAATTTTGCTAAATCTGAACATCTTAACAATAGCTCAAGATGTACATATCCTCAGAGATCAATAAGTATTATGAAAACAAACCCAAACTTATGATAATCAGCATACTTTTATCCATTACAGATTGTTAAATTTGGCTAGTTAAATAATCACCTTGTTATAGCGAAAATACCGAAGGATATCGGGAACAGGAAATCGGAGTGGGCGATTATTTATGTGCGTGAAACCAGTGATATATATCGTGGTTTTGTGTGTTTTGTTTTGTACATCCCGTCGAGATTTTCACTTAAATTGAGTTGTCACCGGCTTTAGATGAAGTGCTATAAATTTTGACCTGTATTATGGACTGACGTCAATGTAGTGAGGGTTCTTTTACGTGCCACGCCTTCTGCTACACGCGACCTCGGTTTTCAGTCTCATCCAAAAGACACGTGACTTTCACTTCGTATGCCGAGCGCTTGGCCCAGGAACAGTCACTAATATTTTCAAAGTATTTGGTATGACCCGGTCCGTGAATAGAACCCGTGACCTTTCGCTTGTTAGTTGAACGCTTTACCACTAGACCACTGCAAGCGGTTATATCTCTGGTGAAACTAGATGGTCAGATGATATAAAACAAACAGCTAGGACACTCGTAAGGATGCTTGCTTGGTTTCACTGTTAATTTTTACTTACGTATAGAGTCTCCCAAAGGGTCAGCCTGGGTAAAAATATATCCGTTTGTAAAACATACGCCAACTTCCGACGAAGGAGTTTAGTAAATTGCCTTCCATTGAGAGTAATTTCACCAGAAGTGATCGGTAAACGCCCTGCGAGTGAATTCAGTAAAGTTGTTTTACCAGAACCTGTGAAAAAATAAGTACAAAAATAAAACGAACATTCAAAAAGATAGGTGTCCTTATCGCTTTTCCGGGATGCACCCTGGACTCAGAAAACCATCTGCCAAAAAATTGCCAACCAAGATTTTTTTAGCCAAATAAAATTCTGATTAGCCACGTCAATTAACTGATTGAAACCAAAAATGTCTTTTAATCCCATGCAATATGGTAGCAAGTGCCAACTGTATACATGTGGCAAATTATTTTAAAGTATGGAGATTAACTTGATTGGGAAAATTTTCTAAACAATTCTGTTGTTACCAATCAAGCGTGTCCTTTGTCAAGCTGTGTATACATATTATGAAAACATACTTGTGATTGTGATCTTTTTACTCTTTTGAATGAGAGTATGATACTCACAAAGAATGCAATGAACATGACTAAAAATATTAGCCAGAAAATTAATCAATTACAATTTTTTTAAGTCAATCTTGAAAAAATAGTCAATGGCTACATTGGCTAATGACAGGGTGAGCCCTCCTTTTCTGTTCATTTAATGAAGAATCTCATTCAAACATTACCCCCATTTACTTTTATGTTATGTAACATATAAGACTGAATTATTAATTCAGGTGGGTATTGTCTGCAACAATATAATCCACTTAGCAGCACATGTAATGCCTCCGGATCTCCACTGTGCCAAAGACTCAAAGACAAAACTTTATTGTCTAACTTCGATCTGCGAACCGGCCGTTTACTCTGTTGGATAATATTCGGTTCACCGACACGATAATGGTACATAGTAGTTTCACAGTAAGATTGGGAAATTTGATAAGACAGACAACATTTATTTTGTTTGCTTGTTTCTCTAATTACAATTTTTCAGTTATACGGCAGTCAGTTTTAATGGTAAAGGAGAGAATCCGGTTGCACTGAATTATTTGACACTATTATCATAGCTTTATAAAGCACAATATTATCTACAACTTGAGGTGGCTATTTATTGAGATGGCTATTTCAGTTGGAAACTGATCTCGATTTGATCTTAAAGGAGGATCATTAGCTGTGTTTTCCAAATAATTTCGATTTTTTTCTTCTTAGATTAATATACAATAACCAATAAGAGATTTGTGCAGAAATAAACATTCTTAAATTTTTGTATATTTTGTGAAAATGAGTGCAGCAAACGTGACGAATATGCATATAAAAGTAGTAAAGTCCAATCGAATAATTCATAACTGGGTTGCTCAAGCAATTTTCAAAAAAGTTTTTAAGAATGTCTTTGCCTGTGTATATATGTTTTTGTTATTATACATCAATCTAAGTTTTAAAGAAAGAGGCATGTTAGCAATACAATCGGGGAAAGAAACACAGCGAATGCCCCTTTTATTCTGAAGTTTCCTCAATGTAAGGTGATCAATACGTGTCATTGTTTGTTATGTTGCATAATGCATACAATTCCGAATTTGATATAGCAACAAAATAGATGAACAGTGTAGTCTACTTATACCTGGTAACTGATCAATTGCCAAAATTACCGGATTTCGAGAGTTTTATTTCAAACTGTGTGGCACATAAATCACTGATTCATTCAGTTTGATAACATTTGCCTCAGAGACAAAAAGATATTATCTCATGTGAATTCGATAAAAAAGTCGTATATATATACATGTATATATATATATAAGATGATACTTAACATGACCTATTGGTGACTTTGATTTGTGTTTTATGATATGGTGACTTTGATTTGTATATATATATATATATATATATATATATGTGTGTGTGTGTGTGTGTGTGTGTGTGCGTGTGTGCGTGTGTGAGTGTGTGTGACAGTGACGATATTGATTAAATTTGAATAAACTAAATAAAAACAACTTTATTTTTTAAATGTCTTGTTAATTCAATACACAAAATTAAATGTTTGTTTTGTCATGTGTTCTGTCCAGGTATGGTCATAGTGTTTTGTCTATTTGTGTCTATGTATGTATTGCATTCAGGGTTTGTTCTGTATTTTTCTAATCTGTGGTTCTTTGTGTATTAATTAATTAAGTCAGGATATGCAGTAGTTTGTATTGGGATTTTATATTGGTCATTTATGTTTGTGTAATAGTGTTTTAATTGGTCAGTTTGTTTCCCGCCGAGTTTGAGCTGGGTAGAGAGTTTCTTTGGTAGTAGACAAAGAACCTTACTGACAGACAGTCAGATATTTCTACTCACTTAAATTTTACAAGAATCTAACATTTGGTAAGTTTCATTTAATTACTAATAGTTCTAAATTCTAAAATCACTTCTTTATATTTGAAAGATCAGAATGAGATATTTTTATTGTAATTATTAAATAACAAATGAATTGAAAGAGTATTAAAAATTATGTTTTAAAGTTCAGAGAAAAATAATTATATTTTTTTGTTAATACTGTCTGAATATCTGAATGGTCACTTTAACAACAAATGTGTTTATATCTTTTAGTTATACTTGAATTTGTACCCTCACAGAACAGTGCTTACAAGCCATATGAAATAGGGGAATTCACTGTTTGTTTGAAATTAACTCGGTCCCATAGACAGGTGAGGGTTATTTGTATATATATTATAATAATAATTGATAACTTTTTGCAATATGTAAAACGTTAATGATTGTATAATATAATAATAATAGGAAAATATCTATCGGTAAATATTTTGAATTATCTCCCTTGAAAATAATGTCAATGAGTCTATTTGTATAAGAGGAAAATGACATTATCATGTTATTTCAGTGTAATTACTTGTACTAAAGTGTATGTGTTTTAAGCTATGTGTTTTGTCACTTGTGTGTATTTACTATTGTTATATTGTTATTTCAGGGTTAAATCTTACCTATAGAAAGGCTATATGATACAAACGAATATTGAAGTGATATAACCTGTCACAGTGGTGATTTTTGTCCCATGATATATGGATGAGAATATGATAAAATGTGTGTTCAAATACATTATCAAACACGTGAAACGTTGTAAAACATTTTCTTTTGGAAGTTATTTGTTTTATTAGAATTTAAGTTTTCCCGTACCTTAAAAAATCCGCCTTTATTTCCGTATGCAATGACCTTTCAGATAATCAGATGTGCTTCGTAATTCGGTCAGGGGGTCTCGGTCCTTTACGCGCTCGATCTATCAGCAATCTCGGCCTTTTACACAATCAGCGTATGTTAAAATCGGCCTATTTTTATGTGTTTTATATTTACTTTTAAAATACAGGACGTGATTTTTTTTATTGGAAAGTATATGAATTATTAAAATTTTGTGTTTATCAAACTATTAAAAATACCTGAAGCAAATAAGAATATCAGATCACTAAAATAATTTTTCCCAATCTTTAATGTTTCCATGAAATGAATGCTGACATTGCCAAATTCAAAACAATATAACAGTGAAAACTATGGGTATCTCATGTTTTACAATCATGCCGCCATGTCCGGTGTAGTTGGGCAGTTCATATGTGTCAAGAATGATGAAGCCGAGAGTGCGAGGTGACGAGTTCAAAATGGGTCGAGATCAACCGATATACCAAGCACGTGGACAATTTCAGAAGCGAATGTTGAAAGGACAGAAAAGACCGACTTTGCCTGATTTGGGTATGAAATGATGATGTACGAAATTAAAGACAAAGGGTAATAAGAATGGAATATATATTAACTGCAAATCGCACGTTCTTATTGGACACTCGGTAATCTTCGTAAAAATTACCGAAAGTTAATTTTCAATGCTCACAGTAATGGCGGACAAAAAAAAAGACTGATATTACGGGTTACATTTGGCAAGATTGTTGCAATTATACGCATGCATTTGTTATTCTAACCTCCGGATGGTCTCTTTGGGATATATATGAGACAAAATGTTACATAAAATGCGCATGTAAATTTTTTCACCTACGACAACTCATATCGCTTTAAAATATACGTCTGAACCCAAACAGTGGTTATATCGTTATTTACTTGTTGCAGAATAATAATCGTATCACACACACACACACACACACACACACACACACACACACACACACACACACACACACACCAATATATATATATATATATAATATATATATATATATATATATATATATATATATATATATATATATATATAACACAAATCAAAGTCACCAATAGGTCATGTTAAGTATCATCTTTTTTAATGGTTTTTTTGTGTGTGTGTGTTTATGATCCCACTCGAGAGTCTTCCACTCATATGGAGACGTCACCAAATGCCGGTAAAGGGCTTCAAAATTTGGTCTATGCACGGCACTTACGACCATTGAGCAGTGAGGGATTTTAAACGTGACGATACCTACTGTGACATGGGACCTCGGTTTTTACTGTCTCATCCGATGGACAGTAAACCAACCTGCCGCTGTTTAGACTCGAATTCATGACCTCACGATGAAGAGTCGAGTGCGCTACCAACTGAGCAAGGTAAGTATCATCTTCTAACGTTGTATAATCTAAGACCAGTATAACAACTTAAGTGCCTTTATACTGATAAACTTGTAGTAAATATGTAAAAACAATGGGAAACGAAAAAGGAGACAACAAAATAATGACAAATATTGATAAATCTACACTTTTTAAAAATTATGAGATCTTACCAGTCGGTCCCATAACCGCCAACAGTTCGCCACTTTTAACCCCGCCACTAACGCCATGAAGAATTTCTTTACTCTTTGCAGTAACCACTAGATCATTGAAGGCTAGTATCGAATTTGAAGATTTCGTTTTCATTTCCTCGCGATCATCAAATTTTCCTACAAATCTGATAGATCTGTGTGTCTACAGGTCTACCAAGGTAAATTATCACAACGAGTCTAAATCATGACAGGGA
>BROG01001528.1:0-46720 GCA_030159075.1 Atrina japonica | reverse complement strand
TATCCCTCTAGATGGTAACTATTGTATAATTATAAATCCTCTTGTCCACTAGAAAAGTGTCTGCAATACAGAAAATATTATTTTTGTGTTGATGTCATACAGTGATACTTTTCTTTACATGCTCCATTTTTTCTTTTTAGTTTTTCAATGTTTCACTTAAACCTGGTTTCCATGGTAACATAACTCTCTTAAATGCACACCAACATATACTTTTCGGGAGCCTAATTTAATTGCCTGCATGTGTATAAAAAGTGGTATGACATTAAAAAAAATCGTGAAAAATGTCAGGTTTAAGTATTATTAGATTCAGTGCTTGTCAATAACATGTATTAAAATACAAATAAATGATTTTTGTGTGTATTCATAATATCAGTATTTGTGTTCACATGCAGTTGGACTGGAATTAACCAGATAAATTTGCATACTATGAAGAAAACAATACGTGTACACCATGTGATAAAACCGTGTGTGACCATTGTACAGAGCCCGCGGAAAGGGGCAGAGAAATTCTAAAAAAAAAGTTTAGAGTAGTCCTTCCTATCTATGCTCAATGTATTAGAAATGGGAAGGAGATCTTAAAAAGAGACTCTTTTAACCCTTCAATCCCAGAATACTTGAATTGTATGCTCTTTTCTATTATTTAGGACCAGTCTATTATGGTCTGTAGGGTTGAAAGGGTTCAATGACGCACAAGGTTTCCAGTATGATGAAGTCATTAAAACATTGTTCAGATAGCAAGCTCTGAAAATGTTCTTAATTCAATTTTTTTTTGACAGTTTATACTTTTTTTTTCATTTTGAAGAGTTTATATTCTATTATAAAGTTCTGGGTTTTATAAACATATGGAAAATAACTGATATGAAGTGAATGTCAATGAAATAACTTTCCGTCTTTCAGAAATATATTGATTCAATAGAACAAGTTGTGGGTATATAGCGAAGAAATGACACCTTGAAGTATGCAAAAATTGAGTATTTTAAAGAAAAATATTTTTAAGGAAAGACTGTATTATCATTTGACCTTGAGTTCGACCTTGATCTTGACTGGGCGATCCATCTGATCAAAATGAACCTTTTCTGTAAGTTTCACAAAAATATGATGTACAATAAGAAAGCTATGACAATTTATGTCAAAATGTGTCTTCACCTAGAAAAAAGTCAGGGGCAAAAGATGTCAGATGTGAAGGTGTGTTTATAGAAGACGCTATAAAAACTGTTTAATCATTTCATTTACAAAGAACAACCTTTTTTTAATTCCTGGTGTGAATTTGCCATTCAATTTCTGTCTTTGGGGGACAAATTCAGTTCCTCTGTCATGTACATTTACATCTTCAACGCCAGTTCCAGTTTAGATTACAGATTGACATTATGGTCACATGACCTGGTGTCTTTCTTCCCCTTAAAAGATGTTAAAACTGGGTCAAATATTTTTGTAATGAACGTTCGCACTCCCGCAGGGTAGGGTTAATGGAGGGTAAGGTACTTTGAACTATATTATCTTCAACTGATGTTTCTATCAAATTTTTAATATACCGAGCCGGCCTGGCTCAGTCGGTAGCGCGCTCGACCTTTGATCGTGAGGTCGTGAGTTCGAGTCCAGCCGGTGGCAGGTTGGTTTCCTGTCTGTCGGATGAGGCAGTAAAAAAAACGTGTCACAGTAGGTGTCGGCACGTTAAATAACCCTCACAGTCATAAGTGCCGAGCATAGGTCAAAATTTGAAGCCCTTTTCTGACATTTGGTGACGTCTCCATTTGAGTGAAAAATTATTGAACTGGGCGTTGAACAACAACAAACAAACAAACATTGAATATACCTCTTAAAATAAGAATTATTTTGTTATACGGTTATTATCTTGTAATGTCAATAAAACCCCAGGCAGTCTTCTCCAAAACATTCATTTTTGTTTGTTTGAACATTTATAATACCAGCCTCCATTCAAAATTTAAAAGCCAATGAGATATCAGAAAAGTATCAAAATTTTGATTTCTAAAAACCTTGATTTATTTTGTCACAACGGTATAAGTCGTCTGGGAAAAAAATCGAACATAACTTAGCCCTAGAGAGCTAAGTCCGTTTGGCTTAGGGTATCTAAATGAGCCAAAAATTAGCTTCACATCAACTAGGTGTAAAACTTCGGGGAATGTTTTTTTTTTTTTTTTATTGTTGTTTTTTTTTTTTTTTTTTTTTTTTTTTTTTTTTTTTTTTTTCTGGCCAAGGTTTGTAATCTTATTTGCGCTAAAGGATGAATCCCCTGAAGGTTTTTCATTATGCATTGGACGATAAGAAACGCTAACACTAACAATCTAAAGATAATTTTTAATGTTTTAAATTATGTGGATATCATATAATTTACCATTCCATCTGACACGAAAAAAATACGATTAGAGACGCAGACCCTAAATGGTCCTTGACACTTATCCATCGACTTAGAATTTACTGTATTTGGAATCAAGTTTTGATCTTGTCATTCAAACGCTTCAAGTGACGTAAGTCATGTTGGACAGATCAAGTGTTTAAATTACTTTCATTTTCATCACACCCATACAAACGGATTCCAGGCAAAAGGAAATCGATCCTAACAACATTTCGTCTCCACTTAAGAAGACAGAAAATAAAAACAAATTTAGTTTTGGATGATTTTAGAATTGAAGGAAATAGTACAGGATGTCATATCAAGATGAAATAATCAAGCACTCAGAAGAAAATTTACAAAATAGTCGTCTTGTGTGTGAACGAAAATCCTAATGTTTATGATAAAAGAAAATTAGCAAGTTCATTTTGGTGACACCAACATAGATACATTAATTTCTAACTTATCTAAAATACATACAAAATGTACTTACCAATTATGTCGGTGGTAGCTGCCTCTTATAGTCCCACATAGGATATTGTTAGTAACATAATCCACTGTAGCACATTGTAAAGGCTATATGGCCTTATGACCCACAGGGATTATTATGCCCCGAAACACAATGGGTCAATTTGAAAAAAAAAACTATTCTTGAATCCAGTCAGAACGTTGGTATCTCTAAGTTTACCCTACTATTTCATATTCAAATCTGATTTGTCGATGACATAACTCTTTTCAGATCTACATTGTGATCTGTCTGTATATTCCTCGCACGAATCACTTGTATAAATTTGAACACTAACTCCGTTGCTGTAAAATCCACGATTTTTTTTTCGTGATTAATTGAAACACATAAAAAACAAACAGTAAATATCATGTGGCCTTATGATCCAAAGGGGATTATTATGCCCCAGCGCACAATGGATCATTTCATTGATACAACACTGGAATCGTTCGTAACAATTTAAAACATGATCCGAGGGGTATTTATGTCCCAATCAAACGGAATTTAAATCTTGCTGACAGACATGGATTACTGCTTAATCAAAATTCCTGAAACCGTTGATTGTAGGGGTGTTTGAAACGCCAGTAAAGGCTATGTGGCCTTATGATCCACAGGGGATTATTATGCCCCGAAACACAATGGACCATTTGTAAAATTGTCCTTGAATCGTGTCTACTATCTGGTATCCTTTTCTACACACAAAACAGACTCTGAGACAGATATTTTGTATGCATATCTAATGTATCACGTCTAGAATACCACTAAAGGGTATGTTGCCTTGTCATCCACAAGGGAATTATTAATCCCCGAATAAACACAATTTAAAACTTGTCCTTGAATCGTGTATAACATATGGTATCTGTAGGTCTTATTTCCTTTTCCTTTTCTGCACCAAAACAGACGCTGAGACATATCTTTTGCTTCCATACCCAATGCATCACATCTAGAATACCACTAAAGGCTACGTTGCCTTTTGATTCACAGGGAATTATTTTGCCCCGAATAAACACAAAGGATCATTTTAAAAATAATCCTTGACTCTTGTAGAACATATGGTATCTGTAGGTCTGATTTCCTTTTCCTTTTCTGCACGCAAAACAGACGATGAGACAGATCTTTTGTTTTCATACCCAATGTATCACATTTAGAATACCACTAAAGGCTACGTTGCCTTATGATCCACAGGGGATTATTATGCCCCGAATAAACACAATGGATCATTTAAGTTGATGGAAAATATTTTGAATCTTGCTGGTATATATTCCTTTCTTGAAAAAGACATTTCGTGTAGTTATATAAAAATACTATCGTGTAGTGAAATAAAAAATGAATATTTAGACCTTGGCTTCTAACATTTTTGAATACAGCATTCCACTTATGATTTCAACTTTTCTGTTGTTGGGGTGCTGGTACATATTTTACAAAATTTTCAATGCTGTCACACGAGGATAACTCGATATATAACAGCAACTTCTCATCCACATTCTCAACAAAATTACTTTCTCCTCGAGTCATTTTTCTGTGGGAAAAAAGGAAAAATTACAGACAGGCAAAAGTGAATCCTCATTGAATATTATGTGGCTTTATGAGTCAAACGGGATTATTATACCTCCCTCAAACTAAAAGTGAATTAATTACAAATCCATATATATCTGGTAGACCACGCCAAAAAGTGTGAAGTAATGGTAGGTATTTGTATGTCTGCAAAAGAATCGTCGGTTTTGGTATGAAATGTATTTATACTACAACAATTAAGAAACAAAGTTAAAAAGAATATTGGAAATGGGTGGAATCAGCTTTTTACCAAACTTTCAGAAAATGTATTGCATTAGTTTGTAAAAAAGAAATTTTGACTTGAAAATTATATTTGGTTGTCATGGTAACCACATGAAGATTTTTTAAAAACCCAATAATTTGTAAAACAACATTTTCAATTTACTTATCTAAAGATTTATTAACATATTTTTAAAAATGTTAAAAACTGTGGTTTTTTAAATTGTTGAAGGATCATTACAAAAAAATGTCAACGTTGTACTTCGAAAATTGTTATATGAGTTGATTACACAAAACGGATAGGTATATGTATGTTGCTACTGAAAAAGTTTCCGAATCCACAAAAATTCCGCGGAATGCATCCACAAGGGTTGGTGTGTTGTGGCATATATTGTCGCCCCTGCACATATTGTCGTTGGCAATAATGTGTAATCTCAAACTACACATATTGTCGCCCCGCAGCACGTATTGTCGGCGGCGACAATATGTGTCGAGAGTGAATTTCAAGTAATGGGGATGGAGGGTTGAATAATTGTTCTCACCGAGCGGACAAGGTGCAAGGTGTGTCACCATTGAATCCGTCACCGTAATGGGTATTAATGTCACTTGGGTAAAATGCTAATTTTGACTTTTCGTGATCGCCTTATGTCAGATGTCGTCCATTTATAATTTCAGTCTGTCAAGCACTTTTTTGCTTTAAAAAATCCGGAAATCAGAAAGTTATTTAGCTGAAAATCAGGAGATAATCAGAAATGTTTACTAAAACAATACAGTACCAAAACCACACACACACACACACACACACACACACACACACACACACACACACACACACACACACACACACACACACACACACACACACACACACACACACACACACACACACACACACACACACACACACACACACACACACACACACACACACAAATGGATGCCTCCCTCTCCTCCAAGAAAAAATAAGCCAGTAATACGACTTTTAACAATAATCTGAATGTTGGCTGTTGTGACATCTATAGAAACAAGATGTGTTTGTGAAACACAAATGCCCTTGGTGCCATCAAGGTTTTTGGCAAAATTCTACATTTTGACCCCAGCTCACCCCAGAGGCATGTGATGTAAGTGAAGTGTGCGCAACACTTAGATAAACTTATAGTCTAAGCTTGGTTACTGTACCACAATCCAAATTTGAAATATTGCTCTTTATATGTGAGCGGGACGGAATTACGGACAGATAAACAGGGGGTAAATATGTCGCAATTGGAATGTTGAACAGAAAACTAACATATAATACATAATGTATACAAATATATATGATATCTATAACGTTTAGTTATAATAAGCAAGTGACTTGTTTTACACCATATCTTGTTTTGTGTAAGGAAGGCCCATCAGGAGTATTCAGGAGTTTGTCTTGAAAATTCAGAAAAAATCAGGAATTGTCAAAAATAAGAAAATTCAGGAAAATCATGAGTTGTTTGAAAGACTATTATTACAATGTAGACCGGTAAATATTTGAACTTCTTAAAGCGATATAAGTTGTCACAATGACGATTTTAGTCCCATGACATATAGACGAGTATAACTATGATAAAATGGGTTTTCAAATACATTATCAACCATGTCAAACGTTGAAATAACAGAAGATCTTCTTTTCAAAATTATTTGCTTTTATTAGAATTTAAGTTTTCCCGTACATATTTTCGTATGCAATGACCTTTCAGAAAAATTCTTTCGCCACATCAAATGTGCTTCGCAGTTAGGTCAAGGGGATCTCGGTCTTTTTCACACTCGGTCTTTCAGCAATCTCGGCCTTTGACACAATCGATTTATGCTACAGTGGGCATATTTGTATGTATTTTGTTTTCATATTTACTTTAAAATACAGGACGTGTTTTATTGGAAAATATTATGTAAAATATGTGCTTTTCAACGCTGAAACGGATGCATATATGAATAAAAATACCAGGTCACTAAATAATTCTTTTTCCAATCTTTAATGCTTTTCTGAAATGATTGATGATATTGCAAAAATCAACACAACTGTTAAAATTATGCTTATCCTAGCTTTACAATCGTGTCACCATGTCCGGTGGATTTTGGGCAGTTCATATGCGTCAAGAATGATACAGCGGAGAATGCGATGGGACGAGTTAAAATGGGACGGAATCACCCGATATACCCGATAAGTGGACAATATCAGAAACGAATGTTTTAAAACGACGGAAAATATCAACTTTGCCTAATTTAGGTATGGAATGATGATGTACGAAAATAAACATAAAAGGTGTAAGAACTGAATATATATTGAACGCAAATTGCACGTGCTTATTGGACACTTGGTACTCTTCGTAAAAATACCGAAAGTTAATTTGGAACGCTCAGACAAATAGCGGACATAAAAAAACTAATATTATGGGGCATGTTTAGCAAAATTGTTGCAATTATACGCATGCATTTGTAATTCTAACCACCAGATTATCTCTTTGGGATATATATGATAAAATATCACATAAAATGGGCATGTAAATGGCTTCACTTACGACAGCCCATATCGCTTTAAGTATAAATGTATTAATTCTAACCCAAATTGGTTATTGTCATTTAAATTGAGATTAAGTTTTCCAATAAAAGGGACTCGGATATAAAGGGGTTCCAAAAAGTAGTAAAACCTTGGTACATGTTGAATTTTTTTTTCATAACCCATAAGATTGTTTTATTTTGTTGAACCCTAAGGGACCAGTTCCTTATTTTTAGACACGTCATTGTGATATGTCGAATTGACGGATTTTATTTATTTATGTTTACAGAGAGAGAGAGAGAGAGAGAGAGAGAGAGAGAGAGAGAGAGAGAGAGAGAGAGAGAGAGAGATTGAGATTTAATTTGATTTTTTGTTTTTGTTTTTTTTACGCCACGCTCAACAATTTTTCAGTCATATGATGGCGTCCAGTTTTTATTGGTGGAGGAGAAACCCCGGTTACCCGGGTAAAGACCACCGATCTTCCGCAAGAAAACTGGCAAACTTTCCCACTTAATTCAAAATGACCCTAGCGGGATTCGAACCAGAGATGAGAGGCCGTGTGATTTAAAGCGCAATGCTCTAACCACTCGGTGACGGAGGCCCCTGAGAGAGAGAGAGAGAGAGAGAGAGAGAGAGAGAGAGAGAGAGAGAGAGAGAGAGAGAGAGAGAGAGAGAGAGAGAGAGAGAGAGAGCATATTGATATCCATTTTAGAACATGCATTCAATGAAACTAATATTCCCGGAAAATCCAGTAAAGTGACAATAACAGGCCATGCTGCCACTGATATGATTATAAATAATAAAAACGAAATTATAACATAAAAACTAGTCTGCAACTACTTTTACTTTTCACAAAATAGTACAAAGAAAAGATTTCCGACAGGGGAATTAACTCATATCTGAAACAAAAAAAAAAATAAAAAAAAAACCAGAGAGATTTCCAAAAAAGGAAATAACCCTTGTTAAAAAAAAACCTTGTGAATTGAGATAGAAGCAATCATAAACATTCTTTTATTTTCTTTATATAAATATTGCCACTCCATTATATATATATATATATATATATATATATATATATGTTTATATATATATATAAAGAAATAAAAGAATGTTTATGATTGCTTGTATATATATATATATATATATATATATATATATATATATATATATATATATATATATATATTGTTAACAAAGGTCAAGTTTACAAGGGAGGCTATCAGCTTTTACCATCAGTAACTGTATTTTTAAACAATTCACTAGGCTATTTTCACATTATCTGCACTTTGGGGTCCTTTTATGACTCTGTTTTTATCGGAGTGGCAGTTCAAATGAAAAAGATAAACATAAAATTCACGCTATGTTATTAATTGTAAAAGTTATAGTGTAGTCTGGACGGAAGTGTGGCATTAGCAAAATCACAAATATAAAAAGTGCGGTACCACAATTTACTACAATTCCCTTTAGTACTCTACGAGTCTAGAAAGCTTGCCTGGCTCAGTTGGTAGCACGATCGACTCTGGATCGTGAAGTCGTGAGTTCGAGTCTAGCCGGCGGCAGGTTGATTTCGTGTCTGTCGGATGAGACACTAAAAACCGTGGTCCCGTGTCACAGTAGGTGTCGACACGTCAAAGAATCCTCACTGCTCAATGGCCGATAGTGCCGAGCATAGGCCGAAATTTGAAGCCCTTCACCGGCATTTCCTGACGTCTCCCTATGATTAAAGTATTCTTGAGTGGAACGTTAAACAACAATGAACAAACAAGCGAGTCTAGGGGATTCGGATTAATTTTAAGTCAAGATTCTGAGCTAACCCAACGTAGGATACATTCTAGTGTAGTCTGGGCGGACATGTGAAATTAGTCTTCGGGATTTGGACTATATCTTAGGTTTTAGTTATCATACCTTTAGCACTTAGCTCCTAGTGAGAAATATTCTAGTAAAGTCTTGTCGTGACTTTGAAATAAGCAAAGACGTCATAAACGGCATATTAAAATCATCTATCATAGTGAGAGAGCCATTCTTGTTCAGTCCGGGCGGACCTTTGGAATTATTTATATGGTTATTTATTTCAAAATTGTGTAGAAAACATACACATATTTTACGGGATTTCTCACGTGGGTTTTTATACTAAGGCACTAACGTCATCACTTTCATGATGACGTCATAATCATGTAGCAGAAAAAACAAACAGTATGACTGTGTTTTAAATTTGTTTCAAATGGATTATTTTACCGAAAGATGCACTAGATTTGTGGTGTATATAAATAACCGACGGACCTTCGGGAGTTCTGAGTCGACAAACAAACACGAGAAAATGTCATCTGTCGCCATCTGCTTGGATGTTGAATTTACAACTGAAATATAACGATTGAACTGTTGGGGACAGAACAGAAATAGACATTTGCTCAAGTAAGTGTACAAACATGTATATATTAATATAACAGTCAGAGTTATTCTAAGTTTTTATTTTACTTATTTATCTACTTATATTGTTAGACCTATTCATTCATTTATTAATCTATTCTTCATAAGTAATATTTTTGTAGAGGCAGAAACAGGACTGCTCTGCTCACACATCAACATCACAGTCGACATAGACTCATTTATTTTACTGCAACGATATTTAATCTCTGAACATTCACACTTACGTCATATAGACTTAATTGTTTGTAAAACAAACAAAAAATCATCGATTAATTTTTTTATCTTTCAAATGATGTCTTTACCTTTTTTCCAATACGACTCAAGTACGGTCAGTAGAAATGGCGTTCACCTCACAGTATTAGTATTAACTTCGCCTCGATCTCTGAGAATATATATGTATATATTTTCGCTGTGGCGCTATAATGTATTTATTGAAACATCATATATAATCAGTATTTTATCCCAGCAATGTAAAATAATGGCCAGAACGTGGGTTACATGACACTAGGGGCCTATCAAGGAACTGCAAATTCATAATATGACCTCTTGTATGTCGTCGATATATTACCAATCCATCTACAGTATTAGGGCATAAATGAGTTCGCCGAACTTTCTGTCCCGATTTTAAGCAGTTGAATTTTTTTTTTTTTTTTGGGGGGGGGTAAATAAGGATTTTGCCCTAATCCCTTCGGGGATTCTGTCTGGCGGGGCAACACGAAAGCATTATCAAAAGGATTTATTCAGATTTTACTCACTCAAAAAATCGCGTAAAATCGGGACATAAAGTTCGGCCTGAGCCACTGCTATATCCCAGCATGACACATGTATTTTCTCTACGAATACTATTTATAAAAATAAGACACCAAAAACCCTGTGTGATACATGTTTTACTGATAAAAACAGGCAGGTGGATAGATGGACAGACTGGTGGATAGATAACCAGACAGATAGATAAACAGACAGAGATATAGTTAGGCAGATAAAAAGATTGACAGGTAGATAAACAAAGAGGTAGATAGGCAGACAGAAAGATAAATAGAGGCATATAGTTATGTAGACAGACAGACAGACAGACAGGTAGGTAAATAAACAAAGATGTAGTTAGGTAGACAGACAGACAGGTAGGTAAATAAACAAAGATGTAGTCAGGTCGACAGATAGACATAGGTAAGTAGATAGATATATAGACAGACGGGTAGATAGACACACAGATGAACAGATAGACGTATAGTTAAGTAGATAGATAAATAGACAGAGAGGTAAATAGATAAACATAGACATATACATAGAATTTTAGTTAGGTAGATAGACATAGATGTAGATAGATAAACAGAGATGGAAATGGGTAGACAGATAAGATAGACAGACGGGTAGATAGACAAACAGACTGGTAGACAGATAAATAAACAGATAGGTAGATAGAAAGACAGATATATAAACAGACAGACAGACATATTGATTTGTAGATAGCTATATAAAATGACAGGCAGACAGACAGATATATGTAGATAAACAGATAGACGGATAGGTAGACAGACAGATAGACATATAATTAGGTAGATAAATAGAGAAACAGGCATATAAATGTCGAGAGAGGTAGACAGACAATTACACAGACAGACACACATTTGTAGATAAATAATAAATAGATAGAGAGACTGGTAGATTAATGAACAGAGATGTAGACAGATAAACAGACAGACATAGTTAAGTAGATAGATAGATATACAGACAGGTAGATAGATAGATAGATAGATAGATAGATAGGCAGATGGATAGCTAGATAGATAGATAGATAGAAAAAAAGATACACAGATAAACAGACAGACATAAAGTTAAATAGATAGATAAACAAACAGGTAAATAGATAAACAGAGGTAGACAGACAGGTAGATATACAGACTGGTAGACAGATAGATAGATAAACAGATAAGTAGATAAATAGACAGACAGACGGATATATAAACAGACAGACGTTTTGGTAGGTAGATAGATATATAAAAGAGACAAGTAGATAGATGAACAGACAGACAAACAGACCAAATAAACAGAGAGATAGATAAAAAGATAGGTAGAGAGTCAGATAGCACAGGTAGATAAACAGATAGACATGTAGATAGACAGACAGATACACACACACGCACTTATATATTTATATATAAAAAGTTTTAAGAGTGCACACAAGTATGAATATAAAAAAGGAAGAAGTAGACAGACAAATATATTGAAATGTAGGTCGATAGATAGATAGACAGATAGATAGGTAAATAGATAGATAGATGGATATAAACAGACGGGTGTACATAAACAGACAGACAGATAGATAAACTTCTTTTTTCTTCTTCTTCTTTCTTTTTTACGCCATACTCAACAATCAGTCAATCATATGATGACGTCCTATGCCTTATTGAATGAGGAGAAACCCCGGTTACCCGGGTAAAGACCAACGACCTACCGCAAAAAAAACCTTCATAATTTCCCACTTAATTCGAAATGACCCTAGCGGGATTCGAACCAGAGGAGATAGATAAACAAATAGACATAAAGATAGGTAGAGAAATAGATAGATGGAATGACACACAAAACAAAGTATACAATAACTTATAAACTTCAGGTGTATCATAAACTTTGTAGTAAAGAATCTTTGTCTGTTTCTAACAACTGTGCGTGTACATACATCTGTAGAACACTGTACAGCCTACGGCCCATATCGCGATAATCTATGTTATGACCAGAACCACAGACCAAAGAAATGAAAGTTTGCTTCGTAATTACAGTTCTAACTTCTCTGTTGAACAGAAAAAAAGAGAGTTAGACCTTGCGCAACTTTGTTAAGCAAATATGATAAACAGGTCGATCTGCCTGCCTTCACCGGATATTATTGTCAGAAATAATTCGCCACTCACATTCTATGAAATCAGCCCTAGTGAAATACTAACGTAAGTTACGTACGGCTCAGGAATCCCGTTCCCCAGCTAACTGGTAAAAATGCCAAATAAAATAGCTACGTTGAGTTGTCATGGACGAATATTAGCCGTTTCCCATCACCTAAGTCACACGTAAACTTTCTATAGAATATCCCATTAATAATAAACCAGAATTCAAACGCAAAATGGTTGTAAATCAACCAGTCATCATTCAGCAGCATGGCTATGGCCGCGGCCGTTTCTTCTGAAACATTTAACAATCCTACACCAAGCGATCAAAATAATCACGATTTAAATCTGACAATAGGTATTTAACATTTTCCGCATCACTAGTTTCTTTCAAAGGGATATGAAAAACAAGAAGATAAACCTTTATTTCATTGAGTATTTCCGGGCAGAAAAGGGTACTACTTCTTGTCTCACACATCTGTTTAGCTGTTATGTCAAATGAAAAACTCACCAAAATCAATAAAAATTATGGTCTACTGTGTCAAAAAGTAGGCATGAACAAGATGAAAAATAATGCATATCTGTCTTTTTGCTAGTCAGAGTTGTCTCCCATGTCAGCAGGTATCGATAGTGACGTTGTCTCTTACTGTGAGAAAACGTCGTTTTCACAAAAACATATGACGTCACAATTGATAACTTTTCTCATGTTTCGCAAAACAAATGGCAATACAATGAATACCTGCTACGAGGGGTGGTAACTCTGGATAATGAAAATACCCAATTGTAAAATCGGGATGCCAAATCAAACATTCCTGGATTATGCCATAGGACTAGACCATTGTTTGAATTGAGTTCAAATGCGAATACAGGGTTCAGTGAGTTAAAAGCTTTGCCAACTGTTTATCAACTTCAACTTTACTGCAATATCTCCAAATGTGGGATATTTCATGATTGATCAGTTAGTATGATATGTTTGACTTAGGCTATAAAATTGCCCAAAATAATGAATATAACATTATTAAATTATTGTTGACATGGCATATTGAATGTCGTTCTTTTGGGACGAAACAACGAAAGGTCACCAAAATAAAAAAAAAAGTATTAATGTTATCCTTTTATAATAATGAAAAATTTAAGCTTCGCACTGTTGTCTAGTATCTAGATATCACGACTTCTACACGGTTCTACTTTATATGTTCCTAATTAAAACTTTGGCTTCCGGTTGATATCCAAAACTTTAACGAAGGAATTTGGATGTAAAATTTGTTTGACTAGACATGTTTAAAACACATCATGCATGTAGTTCTCTTGACTTTATACTTAAAAACATTTTCATAACATAGCGAATAAATCAGTGGGGGATACATGTTAACTAGATTATTGGACACCCAAACGAGTATAGGTAGCGACGTATTCTTATCATAATAGGCATAACAGTCTTATCACAATATTTCACCTTTATCTATGCATATTTGATTTGGGTGTTCTTTACTTTTTCAGCGTTGTTGCGGTTGGAACGTGGTGGGAACGTTGTGACACGTTGACAACAATGCGATGAATACATGGATGTAATGTTTTTGTAATGTATCGTTCCTTTTACATGGATGTAATGTTTTTGTAATGTATCGTTCCTTTTACATGGATGTAAAGTTTCTGTATCGTTGTTTTGTTTAATCTTCCCATTTTACATAGAATGCAATGATTGTGTATCGTCCCTGTGTTTATTTCCCCGTTTTACATGGATGTGATGTTTCTGTATCTTTCCTTTAACAAGGATGCTATAGATCTGTATTATTCTTGTGATTATTCTCTCCCTTTTACATGGATGTTATGTCTGTATGTCGTTCCTGTGTTCAGTCTCGCCGTTCTACATTGGTGTAATGTTTATGTATCGTTTCTGTGCTTAATCACCCAGTTTTACATAGAATGTAATGTTTCTGTATCGTTCCGTTTATAAAAATGTTGTTTCTGCATTGTTCGTATTCGAAATATCCCCATCTTACATGGATGTGATGTTTGTATATCGTTCCTGTGTCAATTATCCCAGAATGTTTGGTACAGATGCTAATTCGTTTTGTAGGCATACTACCCCCAAAACAATAATTTTTCAGTGATACGGTTGTGACAATTACTAACAATGGAAGAGTTTACATCTGAAAATACCATCCGTCTTTCATAAATATCCAGGACAACTACTGGATGTAATTATTGCAGGTTCGAATCATCATTGTTCATCGGAGGTTGTGTATGAAAACGCTTCAGCAACTCGACTCCTTAACTGTCTGCTATAAATCATATTTAGACAATACCTTTGTAAACTGTGCTCGAATTGTATTCAAATTTAAATATCATGACCTTCTCACAATGTCATGTGTCAGTAACCTTGTTGTCACAAAGTTAAATGGGCATGGGCAATGTCAAATCAAATTGCTACTAGTATATCAAGTGCTGCAACATTTGTTTTGATCACTTTCAGATGCCAGTATGTTACAAGTATTCAGGAAACATGTGTTTCAATAAATGTTTTACTGAATGGCGGATGTCCTTAATTGGCTCCCGATATCATCATACCGTTTAGCTTCTTATAAGCTCTAAAACAGGGCGTTACTTAAAAAAATTGTTTTATTTTGACAACTCTACGTTTCTATTTCAGGAAATTCAACGTTGCCACAATTCTATGAGCAACATGAAACGAACATCGAACATTAGAAAAATACATCCTGGGTCCGAGTCTACAACAGTAACAGAGTTAAAAGGTAATAACATCACAGCATAATGCCTTAAAACACTAACTTTGTCATGAAAAATATATACATTTTTGAAGTGAAGGTGATATTTCCATATTGCTTTTGTGTTCATTATTACCAGTCGATTAAAATTTTAATTATATACGTCAAAGATTATTAAGTACTTTTATAACAAGACGAATGCACGTCTGTATTGTGGTATTTTCGACACTTTCAAAGAAGGCATGGATTTGCAATTAGTATCTAATGTAAGCATATGGTAGGACACCATGTGTTAACTTCAAAATTAGGCATTAAGTCTATTTCTGACGGAAATATTCCCCATAATAGAACCTCTGGCCACTGTAAAATATGTTTTGACTAGCTCCCTTTCAACAGTGGTATTCTCATACCCTCAAATTAGGAATGCTTTTATTACTAATCCATTCGCCAGAAGTGTAAGGTTTATTCATTCGCATTTTCAGCATATTAATTCCATTTTTCCCCAGATAAAAAGTAAACAACACAGGAAACCGTTGCCTAGATTAACGATGACGTAAATACTTGTTCACTGCAACATGATTTTACTTTATTGGTATAAAACACATAGCTTTATAAATGATTTAAACTTTTCTCGAAATAAACACTTAGGTTTTCTTCGGTTAATGTGGGTTACCAGTTAAAAAGCTTTTCTCCAATCTATCCTGTTTTCTCGTAATACACATTAACTGGAATTCTGAAATATTAATGTTTTTATTATATAAAAGAATCATGCAAAATGTACGAATAATATATATATATATATATATATATATATATATATATATATATATATATATATATATATATATATATATATATATATATATATATATATATATATATATATATATATATACAGACATGAAGTAAATCCGAGAAATATTTCATAACATGCATTTCAGTTTTTGAAAGTTTTTCATTTGGATTTGACTGTGGACTCACGGCGGGTGTGACCGGTCGACAGGCGGTGCTTACTCCCCCCATGACACCTGATCCAACCTCTTGGTTTTCAGTGGTCCGTGTTTGTCCAATTTTACCAGATGTTTATCTTTTTGCTGGACATCCTAAAGATTTATACATCTAATATTTTTTTTTATATACAGTGTACATGTATAGGTTACATACAGTTAATTTAACTTGAGAAAGAGATCTTTATTCAATTTTTGACAGCACAATTGAACCACAGCTAAAGACGTCGATTTCATGGCTGAACGAACATTGATCGCAAGCATTGATACTGAAAATAATTATTGAAATTTTGTCGCAACAATAGTAACACTAGCAAAAATGTAACGTGTGTGTGTCTTTGCTGTTAGAATATTGCACAATGAACTCAAATATAATGCCGAAAAGTAAAAAAGGGTTATCATCGGTTAATCTCGACCCATATATAGCGTAATCAAGATAAGTAAAACAAGTACATTTCTCATCGATATTCAACTCGGCAAGTTACAACATTTAACAATGTTGAAATTGTATTTCATTTTGATTTTCGCTTCTTCAACAGCTGCTGGTAAGCCTTTATGATAATTACATATTTTTCCGATATCTTTTCACTTCTTTATTAGCTATGTTTATGGATTGACATTAATATATATTAAGCATGTTTGTTTCGTGATCTCTTTTCAATTCATTTCCATAATAATCAAATATGACTTTGAGTGAAGCACCATACATTTTAATATCGCATTAGCGAGAAATGCCATAGTCAAACGTTTATCAGTATATAGTTGTTCCAATATTTGTTAATCTTGAAAATCGATAATGTGTATACATTGTATTTACTTTCCAGTATATTGGGGACGTACACGTAGAAACGGATGGGAGCATCATGGAAACTCTTGTTACCTCTTCAAAAGAACAAACGAAAATTGGAGTGAAGCAATGGTAAATTAACGTGACTTTTTAAAACTATACTGAAACATTTAATTCTGATGTCATCGATTATGTAACGAATTAGGATTGGTTATTCGTAAAAAAGGCAAGCAGTAAATACACGATTGACTGCAATTAAATGAACAATTTATAAAATGCATCATCATTGATACGAATTTTACAAAAATACTATAGGTCCGAAACAAACCCTTTAACGAATTGATCATCGAGAACCTATATTTACCGGAAAACGATATAGGACGCACATATTTTAAAATAACTCCGTAACCGATTCAGGACGTTACTTTTCATTTGTCGATCTTATTGAAATGACATTTAATATATTCAAGAATGGAACTTGGTTTTGTTTTTGTAAATACAAAAATATTTTAGCAACATCCACACGTTTGCTTTTCTGTTTGTAAACACAGCTCAACACGTGTATGGGGATATTTTAAAACAAACATTTTTTTTCCAATGACCAAGAACACGGA
This sequence comes from Atrina japonica, assembly GCA_030159075.1. Classification (NCBI taxonomy): domain Eukaryota; kingdom Metazoa; phylum Mollusca; class Bivalvia; order Pterioida; family Pinnidae; genus Atrina; species Atrina japonica. The sequence continues at coordinate 29,128 of BROG01001528.1, read as the reverse complement.
TAATCATATTACTTAAAGCAATGAACTATAGTCTGTGCAATTTTTTTACACGCATATTTTATGCAATATTTTATCATATATTCCAAAGGGATTACCTAGTGTTTAAAAGAACAAATGCATACGTATAATGACAATAAATTTAACAAATGTAACCGGTTGTATCCGTTCGTTTACACCCGCCATCACTCTGGCCATTGATAATTAACGTTAACCGATTGCCAAGGGCGAGACGTATGCACCGATCATTCCGTGATATTTCGTCAAATTTTTCAGTGTCACAAAAATTTGATATCCATGTATTTTATGTTTAATGATTCTTATCAAACCTCTCACTAGATTTAGCCAATCGCATAACACATTCCCTGTCACGTGACGACATACTTTGAATCCGATCTACACTAAAACAATTATATTGAAATTTTAATGCATCACACTCAAAATCTTCGAACATCGAAGCTGTCAGCAACGGATTTTTTTTTAAATGTCTATAGACCCTTTAGAAGTAACTGCAGTCCTGTGACTTTGCCAGTTTTCCGGTTGGCAAAATGATAGAGATACCCGCAAAAACATGGACGTCGTTATAGTAACGGACTTCTTTGTTGTTATTTTCCTGGAATATGTATCATTTTGCCAACCGGAAGACTGGCAAAGTCACAGGACCGAAGCTACTGCTAAAGGGTCTATTAAACGTCACGACCATAACACAGTTCAAATATCACCAAATACGAAATTACATCTATCAAGGTTTAAACTCGTAAAATTAGTTTTTCAGGCACGAAATAATCATTGTCTTGCATGACAACATTTCTCGGATGTTATCGACATGTATGCAAATGAACTCTTGGTCAAACACTTGGTGGACCTTTTATCGCGCATGTGTCGGCTGCTGGCAAACTCGAGCCATTTTATAGTCGTCCCACGCGGCCTCGGTCATATCATTCTCGCCATATATCTTATATATCACTTATTATTTCAAATAGTAACAACCCCGTGTTGTATTTTTAAAGTAAATATACAACAAGAGACATATCTTAGCTACAACACATGCCATAAAGGCCTATTTAACAGAGTTCAGGTGTGTTATGGGCCAATGGTGTATCTGTATAATACAATCCTTCCATCAACCCCAAAGTTCCGTGCACGTCGTAGCCCATAATTCGGGGAGTGAAAATCTTAGCATGTAGTTTACACTTCAACCTCAACTGGAAATACTCAATACACCCCAGCCTCGTTATCGGTTGATATTTTTAGCACTGACGCGATTGTGAAACCCGTCTATCATCTACACAAAATGTTTTATTCGGTTGTCTTAATTCATGTCCAAGTGACTTTACAAACATGCCATTGCGAAGATGAACGACGTCTGCGTAGATATATTAAAATAGTTTCTAGTTTCCCGCACGTTAGCCAATCAGATCGGCGCTTGTATCTATAATACGTGTAAACTATAAAATAATATATTGATGTAATTTGTTATGAAGCTGTATAACGCACAGATCATATGATAAATATATTATATATTATGTTAATATCAAGTTATGAACGCTGCTTAATGCGACACTACGTTTTTTTCAGACCTATATACACAGGCATAAGAGATCAATTCCGATATATTTTGTGAAAATCGCTTGAGAAGTCAAGTTTGGTCATAACTGACTTGCAATCGAATTATTAGACCTTGAATTTTGTATAAATGCATGTCATATTAAGCTTGGCCTTATTTTTACTTATGTCTGTGTATACGTCATATCAGTTTTGTACATCAAGTACAAGTGGTAAATGTAGAAAAGAAATTAAAAAAACATATTTTTGGTGAATACAGCTAATGTCTTTTCAAAATATACATGTACATTCATGTCATGTTCTTAGTATATATATATCTCTCTGTCTCTTTCTCTCTCCCTCTCTGTCTCTGTCTCTCTCTCTCTGTATCTCTCTATGTCTCTTTGTCTCTCTGTCTCTCTCTCTCTCTCTCTCTCTCTCTCTCTCTCTCTCTCTCTCTCTCTCTCTCTCTCTCTCTCTCTCTCTCTCTCTCTCTCTCTCTCTCTCTCTCTCTCTCTCTCCAGTTTATATTCCTGTAACAAATCTGTGAGACCCTAGATGCTTATCTAGCAGAGATAAACACGGCTGCTGAAAATGTCTTTATTCAACAGGCACTAAGTAATCACCATAGTAAGTTAATTTTCTTATTTTAGACTTTTAAAAAGGGAAATAAAATGCAAAAAGGGTATAACGATATTCTAAGCTGTACATACTTAAATATAATTTAATGTTATACTTATTTCTTAAGTATATGTATTACAAGTATCGACGGATATTCGAAATTCCAAGTTCATTATAAAACAACATATTAGATAATGCAATGGTCTCAACACGCAGAATAATTGCAAATTCCAAACGGGGTGACACCACGTGTCGCGAGGGAGTCAGCGTCCCCTGTTAGTATGCCACACCCGTGGAAATTATTTCATTGGGACTCTCGAGTTTGGTGAAAAGGTCAAGCTATCAAAAAACGGGATATTACTACTAGGAAAAATGTTACTGCTATATATTATAATTCACCCCGATATACTGCTATAAATATATTCCTGTTTTCTTAAAAAAGGGTTTGCCAATATATCGATGTTTTTCGGGGTGTGGTCGTTTTCATTTCTTCAATATCTGCTAAATATCATGTTTACAATTCTTTGCTGTAAATTGAGATATTTGGTCATTGTTTAAGGTTGGACAAATTAGCCACTCTGTTTAAAAAACACAAAATAAACATTAAACCGGAAACATTCTAATGTTAACTTTCATCATTTCTGTATAAAATAAATACGTGGCAGGCCGGTAATAAAAAGGCTTTAGATTTATATATCACATACACTCGTATATATTTATTGATGTGTGATAATGGCTGTGTAAACACATGATGTAACGATTTTTATAACTCTCACCGAAGCGAGATTTGACACTCCTAAGCTGGTTACCGACTTACACGTCTTCTACACGTCTTAGAGCGAAGCAGATACCCGTTTATAATTAATATATCCTTTTTCCATCCTAATATGAAGTAAGCAGGCGACCGTCGGATAACAGTTGTTCTCACACGTAATTATTCACCTTCCCTGGCTATACGGTCGAGTCGATTTTACATGTATACACTGATATTTGTATCAAAGAATCAGTGTCGTTATAGCTGGGAATTATATGGTAAGAAATTTGAAATCGTGGCGATATTCGGGTTTGACGTTATAACAGGAGGCGATATATTGGGAGAGAACTGTAATAATATGTAACAGCCTTCCCGCATTTATTTTCTTATTTATCAGTTTTACATGAATTTTTACTTGTTGTATAAGCAAAGCTATTTTACACATGTACATGTATTCACATATACATACAGATATTTTGTGACAATTAAAACACATTTCTCTGAGACATTCGATGTAAATAATACTTGTGTTTAAACTCAAATATACAACAAGCACATACGCCCATTCATAAAATATATACTCAGTCACATACAAACATAAGCTATTACACACATACACATGCATATATAATATCACATTTATGCACATACAAGCACACATGCTTAAACTCATACACACATTTATGTAAACATTTATAATAACAACAACAGAAAATTAATTACAGTGAAGAAAAAAAAAACGATTCCCCATATCTGATCAAATACCCTACTTAGAATAAACATTACTGTTCAATAACTCTTCGAATTATTTATAAGGTATCTTTTAAATTCGATAAGGTATGTTTTGAACGCCCATAATTTGTTTACTTAAATGTATCTGACTTCTTAATTGTTTAGAGGATTTCTTATCAAGTAACAATAATATCTATTAGATCATTTTCAAGATATTTGTCCTCCTGTAAAATGCTGTTTTATACCTGACATCTAAAATTAATCTATGTATGGTTCCATTGGGATAAACAACACACAACTATCTTCACGTAGCAAATATTTGTGAAAACAGTGATACTAAAGTAGTGCTAAAACAGTTAATCATACAGACCGTGCCGCCTTCTGTGATATTCCTAGAATGGAGACATCTGATTTCCTTGTTATTCCTTGACATATATGTAAGCTCTGTATTTGTAAAGTAAATATCCATACTTTTTGCATACACAAACACGCACACACACACACACACACACACACACGCACGCACGCGCGCGCACACATACACTCCTGTAATTACACCAACAGGCATATACTATTTATACTTTTAATAATTGAATATAATTTAAATAACAAGTTTCCTTTTTTTTCTACAGTTACAGGCAGCCGATACTGGATAGGGGGCATGGATACTGAAGTAGACGGGATCTGGAGATGGGCTTCGTCAGACACAACGATTACTTTCTTCGACTGGTAAAGAAACTATATCTTTTAATTAATGTATTTTTGAATATTTTTAAATTCAGGAATATTCAGTAATATGTGTACATTCATTTTAAATATTGTATTCGTTCCCTTATAGGAGGTACACAATTTGGAATTAATATCTCATTCGTTCATTTCACTAACAAAACTGAACTATTAATATGCGTATATGCACATGTTTACATTTTACAGTCAAGTACAAAAAAAGAACTGTACATATGAGTGGCACGCGTTTTAATCACTTTAGATGTCAAAATGACTCAATCAGTTGAGGTAGAATTTCAAATAGATACAGTATAATTCTGAAAAAAATGCTCTAATCAGAAAGTTCACATTGTCTTCATTGAGTAGTATCTGAGTTCAGTTTATAAAAAGTGACGCAAAAGTTTACATAAATGTGTTGTCTCGTAAAGAAGATATGTGACATTACATTTCTGTAGCTTGCTGTTTGACCTGGTTCCGTATTCAACGTTGAAAATGATATTACTATTTCATCCGGCTCCAAATCCAAATTGAAAATGGACCATTGCATAGGCATTGCTGTTTCACCTTTCGAAATATTCAACGTGAAATAGCGATCCCGATGTGGGTATTTTTACCCGAATCAGTATTCAACGTTGAAAATAGTAAGAGTGTGTCGGCCAAGTTTGTGTTAAACGGTCAATTTTCAACAGACCATCCGTTGACCCCCTAGCAGCTGTCATTTTCAACGACAAGATCCATTTACAACGCCTGTTTCATATTCGACATTGAAAACTTACCCCGATTCCAAATCCAATGGGGGTCCATTTTCAACATTACATCGGCCCCAGTTAATAATAATAATAATTATTTTTTAATACTTTTTTTATTTTTCAGAATTTTTACAATAAAGTCTACACAAACGTGTTGAACTTATTTCATTTCTTTCATTAAACTTAAACAAGAGTGAAAATATAATCATTTCATTGATATATATCAGCATGCATTGTACATTTAATATTTTTTTTATACATGTACTCCATTTAACTGTATTGTTTTGAAGAAAAGTAAGAGGGAGAGAGAGCACTGTATACAAGGAGAGAAAAGATTTGGAGAGTCGACACATTGAATTAACTATGGTATATACACCATTCAGGGACAGGATTACAAAACAGATATTCTGATTTCGTTAATTTATTATGTTCCAATTAAAATGACTTTATGATTTACATATGTTGTAATTATATCCGCACTTCTTGGCATTCCCACATCAAATTAACTATAGTTTCTTTCTCCAGGTTACATAAGGGGGGACAAATAGGATTATTTTCTAGTCTAATAGTGTAATGGGGATGCTTAAATTCAAATGTTCTTTGAATGCATGGCTCTCCCGACGATGTTTTGTTAATTTAAACATGTTTTTGAAAAAAAATGTTTTTTAACTATATAGAGCGGGTTAATTGTGTAACGTATTGAACAGAACAGACAAATCTAGTAACTGATTATATGAAATAGTAGCCAATCCTACTTCTGTCTATGAGATGATCAGTTGTTATGAAAGTAATATTATCGGGTTTTAACATGTATTTTATATTTGTAACGTTTCACAACCGGACAATGCTGGAAGCAATGGGGATTGTTTGGAAATACATGAACACTTGCATTGGAAGGACAGGTCATGTCATACTGCACAGGGATTTATTTGTGAACACCTGTAAGTTTATTTCATGTCAGAACGTAGAATTGGATATCATTCTTGTCTATGCATCCTTACGGTTTTGAAGTTTCTTCACAAAGTAAAACTGAAAGTGTACATGTACCATTTGGATTTCGAAATTCCAGTTCCATTAGGATACGAAAAAAATTATATAATGACATGTCAACATCAAGACGAATCGTGCATCAGAAACGGGGTGGGACCAAGCGTTCAGAGTCTGCGCCCTTCTATAAGAATGCTACTCCCGTTACAGATGGAAAGCTCGAGTTCGTTGAAACGTTCAAGCTCTGTAAAAAGGGTATCAGTGAGTTTTTTTATCTAATTGGAGAAGGGACGCCTTATTGTTAAACAACATATCACCCATTAAACGTCCTTAGTGACGATTTCATTCGTTGAACAACGTATCAAAAGACTAACAAACATCTTACACGATTTAAAACCGCGTTTAATGTCAACGTTCCGCAAATTTTATGGTTGGTATAATAGTCTTGTTTGCGACTACTCTGTTTCACTAAGTGAAATGTTGAGTTGCCTTTTCGTTAGCGGTTGTTGAGACGTCTGTACCAATTGTGACGAGGATACACTCCTCACGTGTTTTCATTGGACTTGACTGTGGATTCACGCGGGGTGTGACCGGTCGACAGGGATGCTTTACTCCTCCATGGCACCTGATCCCACCTGTTGGTTTCCAGAGGTCCGTGTTTTGTCCATTTTTATCGGATTTGTATCTATGTCCTGGACATCCTATTGATTTATACTTTGGTATCTGAGATTTTTATATTTGTTATGGACAGGGAAATTTTAAAACCATGGGGAAAGAACATGACTATCCAGAACGAGGCTTTGCCGAGTTCTGGATGGTCATGTTCCTTCCCGAGGCTTTTCAGATTTCCCTGTCCACAACAAACAATCATGTATGATTCTTTTTCTCCTACATTTCCAGTCTTTAGAATAGGGCAGATGTCAATAAAACCACGTGTGGTACGCAATCAAAACAGTAGCATCGTACCAATTCAAAATTAAAGAATTGGGTAGTGCGTTTGTGAAGTCACAGCGCGTGTGAGCAGTCTTTTCGGAGGGAAGGAAAGACAGGGTTATCTTTTAACGGTTAATCATTGCGTTTTACAGGCAAGTGTTGGAGAAAAAAGTAAAATCTGATAACATCCCAATTACAAATTTTATTGTCTGATATCTTAATATAATATTTGTTAGGTTGATCACGATATTTTACTCAAAGGAGGGCGCAAAAGCTACAAATAAATGTAAACATATAAATTATATCTATGTCAATGGAGCCGGCCTGGCTCAGTAGGTAACTCTTGATCTTGAGGTCGTGGGTTCGAGTACAGTCGGCGGTAGGTTGTTTTCCTGTCTTTCGGATGAGACAGTAAAATCCGAGGGCCCGCGTCACAGTAGGTGTTTCACGTTAAAGAAACCTCACTGCTCAATGGCCTTAAGGGCCAAGCATAGGTCAGAATTTGAACTTCACCGACATTTGTTGACGTCTCCATATCAGTGAAAGATTCTTGAGTAGGGCGTTAAACAACAGTAACCAAGCCAATCTATCTATATCAATGAATGATTTTGGTTGTTATATACCTATAAATATTATGAGTTTGATTCTGTTACTTTCACAGTTTAACATCACACTGTCGTTTTCCATAATCCATCTTACGGCACTCTGGGACTAATGTGGTAGTACACAGTACACATACTTGTTTTGCTTTCGTGGACTACTTTTTCGTTTAAACATTTACTGTAAAATGTTTTTGTCCGATAAATGAACGACGTATAATTGATTCTGAATATGTTTTGTAATTTATCATTATGGCTGTAGATTGATCCGAAGACCAGGACCACGTCTCCTAACCCTATTCCGAACATCTATTTTGCAACGTTTACCTCATTTTTTCTCATCTTATAGTTTGCGATTAAAATTTATGACTAGCTATTGGCATTGAGATGTCACGTTTTTGGAAATACTAGTCATGGCCCAATTGGATATAATTCCGACCAGTTCATGTGAGAATTAAACTCTATAGTCACCGGTGACTCTGTGAGTGGTTATAACTGTTACGATACAGTGATGACTGTTCACATAAGCTGTTTACAAGAAGTATTGCTTTCCGAAAATAAAATAAATACCTTATGTTTTAGCTTTGGAAATGTATGTCATCTACATGTATTCATCATACACGTTCACTATTAGATTACAGGGTGTACCTGTGCGTAATTACACTGGAGTTGATTGTTTTTTTATATTTCAGACTGCAGGAGTAATATGGTTGCTTCGAATCATCAATATGCAATACGAAATTGTATCATTTACAATAGTAAAATAACACCAAAACAATGACATAAATAATAAAAAAATAATTCACTTCAATTCAATCTATCTTATTTTGGATTTTACAATATAACCACGGCAGTGTAATTCACACATGATACTAATTCTGTGTCACATTTCAAACGTTTATGTAGATACCGATCGACAGGATACCTTGATATATCTATATCTATATCTATATATCGATATATATATATATAATATAATATATATATATATATAATAAAGTATATATATATATATTATATATAATATATATATATATATATATATATATATATATATCAATATCTATATATCTATATCTATCTATATATCTATCTATCTATCTCTCTCTCTCTCTCTCTCTCCTCTCTCAGACTCTCTCTCTCTATCTCTATATATATATATATATGATTATATATATTATATATATATACTATATATAAGTATAATATATATATATATATATATATATCTTCATCTATCTATATATTTTAAGTCCAAATAATTACTAAAGTATATTGTTTACATTTTTATTTTATGGACATCTGCATTACAATATCAGCGATAGTTTACAGTCTATCAAGAATGCGTATGGAAATGTTTAATACATATTACAAAATTAGAATGAAAAATAAGTAACACTGCATCCCAAAAACCCCATACGGATAATAGCAGTTTATCATTTTGTGTCACATGTTTACATATTTTGATGATGCGAAAGTTGTCAAATTCTATACTTTACCCTCTTGTCTGCTAATAACAAAACATAAAAACGATTATGATTGTGAAATATAGACACGGACTAAGTCGTGTTATTAAACTCTAAATTATGGAAATTCCATCCACTTGTTCTGTATTTCATTACTATTCTGTACAAGTACTTTTTAAAATCATTCATGTAACAGGAATGTCCACAGTTTCACATATATACAGTAAAACGATACATAAAGACAATTTAAACTATAAATATATTCAGTAATGAATCATATATTCATTGAAATATCAAGCACTTTCATCAATAAAACCTTTATTGTAAAAAAACATTAAATTAAGATTGTGAGTAAGCCACTTCCACCGCCGGTCAAATTGATGGCAGTTAACATCACGTCACTGCACTCTCACTTTATGGACGTAATGGTGAACGTATGGAAACTGATAACCATTAAAACAAAACAGTTTTATATTTTTATTATTTTCATTATACCTTCACAAGTCATCCGTAAGTTAGCATACCTTACTTTTAAAACACGTCATTTATATACAATCGCTTTGACCGCAGGGAAATTTTCAATTCAACTTTCTCGAATTGCGATTTTAATTTCAAAATAAGTGGAAATGCGTGCTGGGAAACTAGCTTTATCTAAGCAAAAATTACTATTTTGAGAGAAACCAAGTTATTCATTAAAAAACTAGTTTAAGCGAAAAGATCTGAATCGAAAAAAATGCAGTTAGTTGTTAATGCAATTAATGCGTGATATATACACAGTACTAAAATAAAACATAAAATAAAAATAAAAAAAAATACATTAACATAAACATCAAATACTAGCTATCTAAATAATGTTCTTTTCTTCAAGATATAAAAATGCTTTTCAGATTACCTGAGTAAAAACTCGGAAGACACATACCTGTGGTATTTTACCAAACTGTTCACATCTATTACAACTGTTCAATATCTACAAGATCAATTTCAAAACATTATGTGGAATTCAATTCGATTACCGTAAAAACCTCATGGTCGTCTTGCTATATTTTCATTCAAATATGATATAGCGTCATTTGGGTTACAGTAAACAACCTTAGTACTTGATAATGTAATGTTTTATCTAAATATTTATATAAGTGCATATTTTATATTCAAATGACATCACACAAAAACATCAAAGTACGGACACAAGTCGAACAGAATCTCTTTTGGGATAAACATAGCGAGTGGTGCTTTAAGTAAACGTAAATACGTAGATATTATATACAGATTAACCACACGTCAAACCTATTGCACAGAAACATGGATATCATCTAGTATTGGAATTGTCCATTTATGTCTTTTTACCTTATTTGTAAGTCATATCTAACAGTTTATATCAAAATGTCTTATATTTTTGAATAAACATTTAATGATCTATCATAATGTCCTCTCTACATCAAATCTCCAGATGACGTTCTATATTGAATTTCCTTGTATCAGATTGTTGTGGTTGTTGTAAGTTATCACCAGTTTTGCTTGACTGTAAGGGTTACCCATGACTTCACATTTTTGTTACATATTGTAGATTCCGTTATTCTCAACGTGCAATTGCGTCAAGATGTATGTGTATGTTTTATCTGTTGAACTTGATTCACTTCTGTTCCTCTAGATCTTGAAAAAGATGTATCATCACTTGAAAATGTTTTAATATGTGAACATCCAGTGTCAAATTCGCAAATTTCATCATAAACTGATTCTTCTGTATTTTTTGTTAGTTCAACAGCTTGGGATCTCCCCTCCTCTGTTTGTTGATCTGCAGAAATAACGAAAATGATATTAATTTAACCGGATACAACTACATGCATTTTGGGAATAGTAAATATTTATTATTATTTATATTTATAAAACACCAATTCAAATGTGTCAGCTATTATGGCGAGATTAACATACAATTCCAGTCTGAAAATCGGATAGAATGATAATAGCAATCATAATAATGATTATCACAATAGTGATAATAATAAATAAATAAATAATGATATTAATAGTGATTATGATCGAAGATTAGATTATCATCTATCATTTGACTGCGTAAGAGAATTTCATAACGTATATTCTAATTTTAGCATGATTAACATTTGTGTAGCCTTAATGTGTTGAAAAGTTTGCTATTAACAATCTGGGAAATACAACCTGGTCACATTGTCCATGGTAGACATTGGTCAAATCAAATTAATGGATGAACTGCATATTTAAACTCAATTCAGCTGAAGATTAGGAACGACTGGAAACCTCACTATCGGTAGACCACGTCACAATCGAACTAAGTAAATCTTAGTGTAAGGTGTTGTGCAAAAAGTAAGTTCCTACCTCTAAATCACACTATGTTTTCTTAGTATGCACTCTCTCAAAAAACTTTTATAGATGTACACAGATTGTTTACATAGTTTCGTATAATAGTCGAGCAATGATATGTACAACTTCTAAATGTGTTATTCCTTTATAAACATTTGAAATGTGTATGATTATGTTCTAGTGATAATTGATATCTGTTGATTACAGATATCAAAGTTTTGATTCTCAAATTGTACGATTAACATTTACCTATTATTAGTGATAGAAATAGTTTTCAGTAAGACACATTGGTGTTAAAAAGGTAAGAAAAGGTAGTAAATTTTGTGGACGAAACTTAAAAGGGCATTGTTTGTGTTTACCAAAAATATTCCCAGTTCCTTTTCTAATTTACTACTTGTATTTGATGTACAATAACACAAAAGATCCATAGACAGGCAAAAACAATCTTATATTTCTTTTTTTTTGTGAAATAAAACAAGGACCAGTACGTGTGTATATATCTCTTTTTGTTAATGTATACTAATCTAAGTAGTAAAAGGAGGAGGCAACACGGCTAATGTTCAAACAATCCTTATACATGCATTTGTTCATGAAGTTTTTTCGTCAATCCAAGCTTAATTACTTTTTGTAGTTTTCCACTTCCTGAAAAATTATAAATATGAAATATATATTGAAAAACCAAAATGCCACGTGGGAAACTAGTTTTGACACCAGCATTAAATATCATTTGCTAAATATTAACAAATATGTAAGTCATACTGAATGAAGACCAAATACAATTAATATACGCAAAAGGCAAAGCAAAAATATTTAATACATTTATGAAGTTTCACATTGGAAGGTTCATACATATCAAGAAGGCAAACCTATATCACGTTGGTCTATTTTGTAGACACGTTATATGATTTTCTTTTTTTTTTTCTTTTTTTTTTTTTGTTAATTTTTGTTATTTGTAAAGGAAAAATAAATAGACTAATTTATCAGGAAGAAAAAAAAATGATAAAACTTTCGACCCAAAAAGCAAGGTTACAAATCCTCGACAGACGCAGTATGTTGATGGCAGAGGAGATCTGAGAAAAGACCTGGAACATTCTACCAGAATATGAAACATAAAACCAATAAGAGAAAAATAATTTGTTTAAATTAGTTTGCCAGTACATTTAAATAATTGACTGAGAAAACTCCTTTGGTTTTGTTCCTTGGTTATACGATAAAAAGTGTGAATATGTAAATATGTATAGATTATTGAATGCATATACGATGCTGTCCGGTGGAGTTGCGCACTTAAATATTTAACGGTCGATTTACATACGGTTAAAACTACAATCACATCCACAATTTTGTCAAAACAAAATATTACCTTATAATTAGTCAAAACATATAACAATTAATTTTAAAATTCCAATTTTAACACCAATGTAACTGCAAATAAATACCAATTATCCGTTTGCAAAGGCTGCTAGAATTCCCGGTGGAGTTGCGCAGTGAATACGACTGGGTTGTTTACAGTTATTAACAAGGTCCAATAAATCGATTGCATCATTTCACAATCACAAGAGGCTTGCAGTCGATCATCACGGCTGCTTCGTTTGGACACATTAATCTGGTCAGACCACTTACACCAACAACAAGAGCATCTTAAAGCTCAGTTTTTCCTCTATTAATAGTAAATATGATGTTTCATTGGAATGGTATTTCTTATTTTAATTTTAACCAGTTGTCTTCGATTACGGTTCCCTTGAGTAGCTTGACCTAGTTCGCGCTGCTTGAATATAGTTATACTGCAGTAGACATTTTCAATCAAAACATTACGTAACGGCATGGCCGATTTGAGTAATATTCAATTATTTCGGTGAAAATAAGAAATCACAACCTATCCCTTGGAAATGCTTTTAGTACATACTAGATTTATTTTCTTCGAATGAATTTTCTTAAAATCGCAGGATTATTTTCTGGTGCACAAGACGTAGACGTCTTCCCATAAAGCGAAAGTGAAACTACGTCATCGAGACTTGAGCTGCACAACTCCACCGGACGCGCAACTCCACACGAGTATATATATATATATATACAATATATATATATATATATATATATATAATATATATATATATATAGTAATATATATATATATATAATCTATATATTATATTAGATATATATATATGTGTGTGTGTGTGTGTGTGTCTGTGTCTGTGCGTGCTTATGTGTGTGGCCTATATTTAAAACTGGGATCATGTTTATTATAGATAAGAAACAAATAAAACAATTTTACCTCGACTTTAACCAGTAAAAGTAAAACAACCAAAGATTACTAGGAATTACTATGTCATACCTGTGTGTATGGACCAGCAGTATTGCTATCACTATTACAACAACCCCCAACGTTACACCGTATAAATGATTCCAAAGGATCCCTTCATGATACTCAATTAATTTTGTTGTTTTGTGTTCAGTACTTGTAGTCTCCATTATGGTAAGGGTGTCTAAAGTGCAAAACATATTTCTACAACGTTTTACTCCACAAAAACAAATTTACAGAATCGAATGGTGTTCCCGTTATCAAGAAAATAATCTACAGTTATAGAATTTTACAATTTATTAAATGATATTTTGTAATTATTAGATTTCATCATATAGATATTTACCCACTCGATCCATACAAAGTTTGTTAATTTTAATTATACTTTCATCCAATTAATCAATATAAAGTTTTTGTTTTGTTATAAGTGCAAGATAGAACCACTTACTGTCAGTGTAGTTATACACACAACCTTTTTCGACATTACATATTTGGTCAGCTGTGCAGTTGCATGTTTCATTGCAAGTCACATCATAACGTCCAGTGGGACATGGTAGCTGACATGTTCTACCAATAAATATCTCGGACATTCTGAAATTACACATTTTATTTATTAAATTCCTAACAATATAAAACATCTCGTATACCACAGTATACAACTTAAGGATGCCCAGGACAAATACGGACTACTGTAATCCTGTGGGATCGGGTGTCATGGAGGTGGACTTTACATCGCACCCCCCAAAAGATACTAATATATTAGATTAAGAAACAATTATTTAAGTAATTTCTACTGAATTATTTATCAAATATAATTTTATTCAATCATTTAATAAGGAGTTTTCGTTTTCGATACGATATATTCACTTACTGTTAGTATTGTTATTTACACAACCTTCTTGGACATAACAAATCTGGTTAGTTGTACAATTGCATCTTTCCTTACAAGACACACCATACAATCCATCGGGACATGGTAGCTTACATTCTTCACCGAACGAACCTTTCGGACATTCTAAAATGACAAGCATTGTTAAATGTTCTGCCAACAACAATATGTTACTTGGAATTTCCTTCTGAAAAAAAAACATGTATATAAATTTTTGGAAACGAATAAAAAGGAGCACTAATTTTAAAATATGCTGCCATATAATTATAATTTGAAAATTTGTGATTTTAGGTAAGTATATGTAAATATCACTTACCCACAGTTTTGCTTCGTACACAACCGTCTTGGGCATCACATATCTGGTCATCTGTACAGCTGCATGTTGCCTTGCAAAACACACCATAAAATCCATTGGGACATGGTAGGTTACACTCATTACCAAACCAACCTTTCGGGCACTCTTTAAAAATATGGTTTGTTTAACTTTAAATAAATAAATAAAAAAAAACTTCACGGCTCTTTAAGAAACAAATGATAAGGCATGATGGTTAAATAGAGTTTGGTATATATTATACATTTTCAAAATTACGATATCACCTTATATAAATGTAAATATGAGGAAGTAAAAATGGAAAATCGAACCTCAAGTCCTTTAGAATACAACAAAATCGATATGTAAATAATTCTACAAGAACAATTGTGAATCCCAAAGGGGTTACCACCAGGTGTCCGGAAGGAGTCAGCGTCCTCTGTTAGTATGCCACACCCGTCGCAAATTGTTCAATGGAATTGTTTTCTAGTTCGATGAGTAGGACAAAGTCTGTGAAAATTTGAAGTTTGGTGAAAAAGTCAAGTTGATGTAAATTAGACAGAAGGTATCTCACCTATGCATGTTCCGTTCACGTATTGATAGTTAAAACAGAATTTCTTCTCACTGAAAATGTACATTACAGTTAGCAAATGTCAACAACAGCAGTAATAATAATAATAATAATAATAATAATAATAATAACAATGATAATGTTTGACACAGTGAACTTACCCTTTTTGGACATGACAAACTTTGTCACAATTTATAAATGTTATAAACCATAATAGAATAGACATTACAATACTGCAATACTTCATGATTATAAATTATCCGCCTATAACGTTATAAACTGTTATCAGGAATGTGTAAAGCCTGATTTTAAATTATGTAATGATTTCCTTAAAAGCAATTCATATTCGACATCATATCGATAAACACATGCAGATAAGGAAATCAATCATTAAATGTCAAATAAATAGGTTCAACGGATATAGGTTTAAGCATTTGTAGTTGATAGCGTGAGTTTATTTCGGAACTAGATGTTGAAAATCAGGAACATGTATCGGGATGATATATATGCGCGTCATCTGGTATTGACCGAGCCATAAAGTGCTGCATTATATGGAGTACTAATCGAAATCTAAGTACTGTGATTTTGCAATAGCAGATATGCATCTTTTATCCATACCTATACATTATTCTAAATATAATTTACTTTATCTATTTAGTTCAGTTACATTACCTATAAAAACAATTCCCAAGGGAGCGTTCTCGTGACGGTTGTATGTAAATGATGTTTTCCTTTTTTGTTTTTATTTTTCTTTTATCCTGATCTATGATCCCAGATTTCAACTTTGTCACAATGGTCCTTAGATAACGTATTCCTTCCAATTTTCTCATGTATAACTGTAAGTTGAGTTAAAACGGAACTACATAGATCATAACTGTTGTCCTTTTGGATCTTTTATGAACTTATGATGTCTATTTCGTTCTATACTTTTTTTACTGACTTAACAATCTTGTATACCAAATTGAAAGAAATATGATCAGATGTTTGGTTCACGGGAAGATTATCAAAATGCATTCAGTTTTTAACCTTTTTAGAGCCTCTGTTGGTAATATAACCCTTTTGTTTGCACGTCCTAAGATCCTTATGTACATAATCGAATGAAAGTCATACAAACATTAAAAGAAAGCCGACAATGAATTTTTCAAACTTTAATTTTATTTAGCTAAAGTTTACACGTATGCTATCATTTTATTAATAACCACGGCTGACGTTATAAGATATATAATATCTATCCCACTGTAGATTAATACGGAACCCTGTAGGTGTAGCGGATGCAATGTTTGACCTCGCAGTCGTCATATAAATAACTGGCAATCACCAGCTAGTTTAGCATTTGGAGGTAATCACCACTGGCATGGATCTATATACATTTGGTCAAAACTCAAAATTGTTCATAAATTTAAAGATCCCTCAATGCGTGCTATTTTTCGTCGAAAGACAGTATATATTACATTTGCAATACATAAACGGCTTAAAACAAAACATCGCTGCATAAGGACACACTAGCGTGTAAAATCTATGAATCGCCTCTCGAATTTTATTAAACTTGGGAACTATTTCACAGACTTTAAGGCATACAGTATATATATATATATATATATTATATATATATATATATATATACTATATATATAATATATATATATG
Organism: Atrina japonica; assembly: GCA_030159075.1. Lineage (NCBI taxonomy): Eukaryota > Metazoa > Mollusca > Bivalvia > Pterioida > Pinnidae > Atrina > Atrina japonica. The sequence goes on along the minus strand of BROG01001528.1, from coordinate 11,966 downwards.
TGTGTGTTGTGTATGTGTGTGTGTGTGTGTGTGTGTGTGTGTGTGTGTGTGTGTGTGTGTGTGTGTGTGTGTGTGTGTGTGTGTGTGTGTGCATACGCGGCTGAAAACTGTAATGATACCGGGAATGAATATCCCATAGAAATTAAAGCATGATGGAGAGCCTTCGATCATTTCCTTCAGCAATACGCAACTCCTTTACCATCTCAGCATTGGCAGTTTTGTAGCAAGGTTGATGTAATTGTATAAACAAATATATCTCAAATTCTACACCAATGACTGCTCTCTCATTACATCCCGCTTACACCGCCAACGTTTAACATTTAAGCTTGCTTGCCAAGACTGCGAGTTATCTCTCTTTAATCATAAGTGCTGTAACGGGCGTTTACCATGTCTCATTCTATTATTAGCTATTGCAAACTTCTAGTCACGCGCTCCTGATGCAGTTTCAGCGGAGATAGTGCCTACCAAATTTGATTAAAATCGGCATACTAGTGCATGAGACAATGGTGCGACAAATGTGTTTAAAATTACAAAACTGATTTTATTGCGTTTTCTTTGGTCTCTGTGATCTAGACTATTGGTTTTACTTGGTGTCTGTGATCTAGATTATTGGTTTCACTTGGTGTCTGCCATGTAGACTACTGGCTTGACTTAGTGTCTGTCGTCTAGACTATTGGTTTTACTTGGTGTCTGTGATCTAGACTATTGGTTTTACTTAGTTTCTGTGATCTAGACCATTGATTCAATGACAGTACTTTGTCTCAGAAATTATCTTAAAACTGACAACGAGCGATACATGGCGACAGATAAAATAGTATCTAGACAGGTCACCAATTAAATCCCTGCATTCAATTTGGTTGATATATAACTGGACTCAGATAGTAACTGAACTGGATAGGTTACATGACCAATATGTACTGGTACCAGCAGATACAGCCTCAAATAATATAGTTTTTATTTTAATTCTTTTTTTATTTGTAAGGCACATTACTATAATTGTCTATTAGAGGAACTTGGGTTTAATACGAATTCTGGTAATCCTACATACACACGTAGCTCACTTTCAAAGGACAAGATACTTAAAAATCACGTATTCGTATTACGCTCATTTGATATACCTACAACGGATACCGATTTCGAGCTACCATATTTATATTGGATACCTAAACTTCATAAAACTCCATATAAGCAAAGGTACATAGCAGGATCCATGTTCTACCAGACCTTTATCTTTACTCCTTACCAATATATTGACAGCCGTTAAGTTGCTTATTCCAGAAGCGGTGTAAATCAGATGTGGATACTTAAAAATTCTAAACAGCGTTTAGAAAATTTGAAGTCACACAATTTTTCTCGAATTCACAGTATCAAAACTTATGATTTCTCTACTCTTTACACTACTATTCCACATAATAAATTAAAAGAAAGACTTTTCAGCATCATAGGACAACTGCTTTTTCACTAAAGGTGTACCCAAAATTTTAAATATCTAGTGATTGGCTATCAGGATACTATTTCGTCAAACACCACTCTGATTCTACACATAAATATACTGAAGTTGATATAAAAAACATGCTGGAATTTCTAATAGACAATATTATTTGTAATGTTCGGAGACGTGGTCTTTCACCAAACTGTCGGCATTCCTATGGGGAACCAATTGTGGCTCCTTTATTGGCCGACCTGATCCTTTATTCATACGAGGCAGACTTCATTCAGAAACTGCTGAATCAAAACAAGAAAAAGTTAGCAGTGTCCTTTAATTTGACATTTAGATATATCGACGATGTTTTGTCAATTAATAATGACAATTTTCCTACATATGTTAATGCGATATATCCCAGCGAACTAGAAATTAAAGATACAACAGAATCAAGCACACACGCTTCATACTTAGACATTTTTACTTAATATAAACACAGACGGGAAATCAGCAACGAAGCTATACGATAAACGCGACGATTTTGGCTTTCCCATCGTAAATTTTCCACATTTAAGTAGTAATATCCCTCAGGTCACCCGCATATGGAGTTTATATTTCACAAATGATCCGATATGCCTCAGGCGTGCACAACATATAAGATTTCATATACAGAGGTAAACTACACACTGACAAAATTATTTGACACAGGGATATCTAAAACCGCATTTAAATTCAACGTTCCGCAAATTTTACGGTCGGTATAATATCCTTGTTTGTGACTACTCTGTTTCACTAAGTGAAAAAAATGTTGAGTTGCCTTTCGTTGGCGGTTGTTGAGACGTCTGTACCAATTGTGACGAGGATACACTCCTCACGTGTTTCACTGGACTTGACTGTGGACTCACGGCGGGTGTTACCGGTCGACAGGGGATGCTTACTCCTCCATGGCACCTGATCCCACCTCTTGGTTTCCAGAGGTCCGTGTTTGTCCATTTTTACCGGATATGTATCTATGTCCTGGACATTCTATATATTATGTAGAAAAAATCACGATACGCCCTGTACAAAATGATGCTTTTTCACCCTAATGTGCCCAAAGTGGATCGTGTTTATAAAGAACTTTCCTAATTGTTTCCCGTAAAATGATATATCTAAATGGAAGACCACCTGATTAAGTCCCTCTAATATTCGGTCACTGTGCAAAACTGACGCTACATGCACTCTCTAGTTCCGGTTTTTTCTTTCATAACACTGACATACGAAGTATGCCATTTTCAGTCATGCTTTTCTATATTGTCATAACTGTGTTATCATTTAGTTCAAATATCAAACGCAGTAAAACATCGTATTTTCATTATCTAATTGTTTTAAAAGCACACTAACCGCCATCTCAGAACGACCGAAAATTAGCTGTTATGCATTATACGAATAAAAAAAGAATAAAATTACCAAAAGTGAACATCTAGCACTATGGTCATAGATCTAGATTCTACAGGTAACAATTTACCCATTTACGCTCAGGAACCAGTGTTTCAAGAAGTCGTTGAAATGGGATTTCCACTGTCGTGAAAGAGATTATGTACGTTGATAACACTAGTCCGTATGTATAAATCTGCAACTGTGCCTCAATTTACATCTCTCTCTCTCTCTCTCTCTCTCTCTCTCTCTCTCTCTCTCTCTCTCTCTCTCTCTCTCTCTCTCTCTCTCTCTCTCTCTCTCTCTCCCTATCTGTCTCTCTCTCTCTGTCTCTCTCTCCATCTCTCTTTGTCTCTGTCTCCGTCTGTCTCTTTCTCTCTCTCTGTCTCTGTCTGTCTGTCTGTCTGTCTGTCTCTGTCTCTCTCTGTCTCTCTCTCTCTCCGTATCTCTCTCTCCATCTCTCTTTGTCTCTGTCTCTCTCTGTGTCTGTCTCTCTGTCTCTGTCTCTCTGTCTCCGTCTGTCTCTTTCTCTCTCTCTGTCTCTCTGTCTGTCTGTCTCTGTCTGTCTATCTCTCTCTCTGTCTCTCTCTCCATCTCTCTTTGTTTCTGTCTCTCTCTGTGTCTGTCTCTCTGTCTCTGTCTCCGTCTGTCTCTTTCTCTCTCTCTGTCTGTCTCTGTCTGTCTGTCTGTCTGTCTGTCTCTCTCTCTCTCTGTCTGTCTCTCTCTCTCCATCTCTCTTTGTCTCTGTCTCTCTGTGTCTGTCTCTCTGTCTCTGTCTCTCTGTCTCCGTCTGTCTCTTTCTCTCTCTCTGTCTCTCTGTCTGTCTCTGTCTGTCTGTCTGTCTGTCTGTCTGTCTCTCTCTCTCACCCTCTCTCTCTCTCTCTCTCTCTCTCTCTCTCTCTCTCTCTCTCTCTCTCTCTCTCTCTCATCTCCTCTCTCTCTCTCTCTCTCTCTCATCAAATACAATAGTCGCCTAAAATGTATATCTAATTACTTTTGCAATTACTATGTTTCTCTAAATGAAATGTTGAGTTAACTGTTCGGTAGCGGTTGTTGAGTTGTCTGTACAAATTGTTACGAGGATTTGTTTCTCACTTATTTCATTTGAATTTGACTGTGGACTCAGGGTGAGTTTGACCGGTTAATAGGGGATGCTTACTCCTCTATGATACCCACCTCTTTATTTCAAGAGGTCTTTGTTTGTCCAATATTTACAGGATTAATATATTGTGTCGTGGACACCATGAGGCTTCATACTTTGGTATCTGTCACTTTAGATAAATTTAACATGTAGGATATAACGTGTCTGATGTTTTTTGTTTGGCATTTGGTTCGACTGTTAATTGAAATAAACACGTTACATGTACTGTCTGAGTACATTTTATTTGAATGATACCCCCGACGACACATGACCTAAGATGATAAATCCTCTCAGCGTTATGTATCCAGGTCCAGGTTCAGATTATATTCACAAAAGTTACGACTTTACTCAGCTGAGTAAAATGTGAAAACTGGCATAAAACGACTGAAATAGCTGACGCATATAGGTATGGTTATTTGGTAGTCGGTAAGGGGTCCATTGCGTCTTCTGTTGAACCCTGTCAATTCAAGTAAAATTCTCAATGTAGGCAAATGTCGTATGTCCCTGAATAACATCCAACAAAATAATGAGTGCTGTACTCCTAATCCTATATCATTCAAATAACACATTGTTTTCGAAAGGTATGAGATACTCTAGGTCGAGGGAGATCCTGGCAATATATCTCCTGAGGCGAACGTAGACGGCGGTCATTTTCGTTGTTGACAATTATACACCGTACTTTAATATTTTATAACTTGAGAAAGAAATCTGTCTGAGAATGTCTTAATAGCCCAGAACATTACCCATGTTAAGAAAAATACTATTTACTACTCAAATTGATAAACGATTACAAAAAAGATATACACAGACATAAAAGTCTCATATTTCTGCATATTCTGTGAAAATTGCTTGAGTAACCCATATTTGGCACAATTGAGAACCTCAACCTTTCATTTGTGTATGAACCCCGCTCTGGACCTGACCTTACTTTCACATATTATACAGGAATATAAGATTATTTTATGCCTTTGTATAGCTCTTATTTGTTACTGTACATCACGTAAAAGTAGTCAAAGTTTAAAAATAAATAATGTTTCTGGCAAACACAGCTAATGCCCCTTTAATTCCTGTGTATAGATCTTATTTGTACGAGTAGTAAAAGTAACAGAAACTCAAATACACCTAATGCCCCTTTAATGCCTGTGTATAGATCTTATTTGTAAAGGTCGTAAAAGTAACAAAATATAAATACAGCTAATGTGCCTTCAATGACCGTGTGTATATCTTATTTGTACAAGTAGTAAAAGTAACAAAAATCCAAATACAGGTAATGTCCCTTTAATGAAAAATGACGAAAAAATATGGAAGCGAACCTTTGTCCACTTTTAACACAACAAATTAAGTTTACAAAGAAAATAACAATATTTTCATATTCAGAAAAAGTTGGCGTGAAAATAATTTTCTCAACATTGGAAAATAGTGGCATAAAAGATAAAGGTCATACAAGACATGTAGACAGGGATGTCAAAGTAAGAATAAAACAACAAAGGAGTAGAAGAAATAACTAAATAACATGTCGTTGTGGTGGGAAAACGGTAATAATACACTCGGACAAAACACGCGACTGGTTGATTTGCTAAATCAAGCTGCAGGGACACTGATGATTAGATTAATTGGATCATGTGACCCCAATTGGTGATTTGATTGGACCATTCTATGCATATCAATTTCACAAACAATTAAGATGTTCTCTGCAGAACAGAATATCATGAGAGATGAAAATTACACATGGTGCCTAAATGATATTATTTGGCGATAGTAAATCTGTATGTGCACACTGGGCTCGAAAGAGAAAGTAAAATCCAGCTATACGTGTACGAATATTAAGTAGTTCAACCATTCTGGTTGTATTAGGTATTTCTATTATCCAGAGTTACCACCCCTTGTAAAAGGTATCGATTGTGATGTAATTTGTTTTTGCGTAAAATGAGAAAAGTTAACACTTGTGATGTCATATCTCTGTGTGAAAACGACGTTGTTTTCTCACGTAAATGCATGACGTCACAGTCGTTACTAGCAGACATAGGATATAACTCTGACCAACGAAAAGGCAGTATAGTGCTATAGTTATCAATATCACACAGTCCTGCACACCTCCAACTGAAACATACCCGGAACAGCCGTACTTGCGTCTGTATATTATAAACATTAGATCGAAGTTATAATGCTCAAGTTGATCGTTTCTGTCAATTACACTTCATCAGTTGAGCTCCAATTCTACTTACATTTTCTAAAGGGAAAATGGTATAATGCAAGACCAACTAATTCGTGCAACTGGTTTGTAATGGTAATGGAACTCAAATTGGACAAAAGTGATAGGATTCCATTGTCAAGATATATGACACTGATCGCAATATATTATAAACTTCCGTTTTAATTGTCATAACAATATTCGCTTTGTGATTTTAGATATTTGCTTTGTGACGTTAAGATTGTCCTAATAGCATAAACAAAAGTTTGAGTTTTTTGTTTTCTATTCCAGCATAAATCGTAATTTTCCTTCACTATCAATATTATAAACATACTACCAAAGTTACAATGATCAAAACGATATCGTTTCTGTTAATGAGACTTCATCAGTTGAGCTCCAATTTAAAAGCTATTTTCTTAAGAGAAAGTGGTATTATACAAGGCCAAATAATATCTCTAAAAGTAAAGCCGAAATCCGTCTAAGAGTAACCACTGTAAAACTTAGCTTTAGAAAAAAAAAATGGAATTTAAATGATGTTAATAGTGCCAAATATTACTTCAGTATAAGATGAACAGCTGGTACCGAAATACCAGGTACTAGGTCTATGTATACCCTCGGTAATTGCTGTCTGTATAAATATTCAAATCATGATCATAAAAAGCGTCTTTATCAGTTTCCTTTTTTCTTCTCACTCTATTACAAAAGTCAAATGTAGAATCATAGTCTCTCTATTTGATTGTGTGATATACTTTCACCTTGTTTTGCGTTCTTTTACAAAGGCATCGTTTTGTAAATCTACTAATTTGCCCCCAACCGTTATCTGGTAGTTTCATTATAGTTTCACCCAAGTATGTACAGCCTTCGTCCGCATATATGTCGGATTCCTGCTAATAGAAGCATACAGAGGTGACCTAAGCTTGACATGCCTTCGATTGCCATTGCAATGTGTATTCTCCGTCGATGTTTTCCTTTCTTCGTCAATATCAACAACAGTGAATTCGTTGATAAGAACTTTGAAAATGTCGACCACTAGATTCCTTTTTCATTTGGAATGAATGTTTGTATCAAACGGCCGCATTACACCAATACCATACGTGTATCGACTGTTTCCTGTAGTAATACATGGCTGTTTGTAGCCAAATAAAACAGCACATTTTAGGACAACTAAGCTGGAGTCCCCTGGAACAATAATCTACAGTTTTTGTTGAACATATTTTGATTCTGAAAACCCTCCTACCAGCAACATCATTTCTATATTGCCAACTTTCCGCAGCACACTCTGTGTATGACGTTCGATTTTATTCACACAAGAATAAACAAAACATGAAGTTCTCTTTCTGTATATACAGATGTTCAATAGTGTGCATATCTATCTCCTTGTTACTAAATATCTTACGTCCTTCTAGAAGTCGAATGTTTTTCTTTTTTGTCAACTGTTAAAACACGTTTCGTTGCTTCAAATTTGTTTTCTAATTCATAGCAGTCCAATGGTCGCTTTTGTCGCATTTGTGTTAATGCCTCCTTGCCGTAGTTTTTGTCGATATAGTCAACGAAATTGCCATTCACTTTGCAGCCTCCCTATTCACTTCGTTTGTTATGATGTCATTTGAACTTGAATGGGGGCATTTCTGTGCAAGTATTTCACTTAGTTGGAACAATTTGGTCAACTCAAGAGAAAAGAGAATACAAAATGTCATCTCCAGTCTTCAGAAAATTCCGTTTAAATTGTAGATATTAGATAATATGTTACAACAAATCTGTCCCGAGTTTTTATTCATATCACAGTTATGATACTAGATATGAATTTTCCATTCCCATTGTTCCAGTTGTAAGTATTGAAAGATACATACACTGTTCTTAATAATAAGATAACACAGCTTAAACATACACATATACATAGTGATTCTAGTGCCAGTACATGGCACGTAGATCATTGCTAAACATTGATATAATTATATGATAGACGATACAAGTGATTTATTCTGAAATTGAAGACATTATCTCATGTAAATACGTTAATATTTAAACCTTCATTCAATTTGTTTATTATTGTTCATCTTAATCTTCAATTATGAAGGAAATAAAGATATTCAATTCAATTCAATTCAATTCCATACATACATACATACGTACATACATACATACATACATACATACATACATACATACATACATACATACACATACATACATACAAATACATAAATATATATATATATATATATATATATTATATATATATATATCTATATATATAACTATATATATAATATATATAATATATATATATATACATGCATACATAAACAATACATACATACATACATACATACATACATACATACATACATACATACATACATACATACATACATACATACATACATACATGCATGCATACATACATACATACATACATACCATACATACATACATACATACATACATACATACATACATACAAATATACATCCATGCATATATGCATGCATAGATACATACATTAATACATGCATAGATAAATAGATACATGCATACATAATACATACATACATACATACATACATACATACATACATACATACATACATACATACATACATACTTACATATATATGTGCTGAATAGATACCTTTGATCTTTGATCAGTTATCCCCTCTTCCGATTTGGCACCTGAAGATATGTGATCTATAATTTGTTTTAGGGTTGAGTTCTATATTACGACGTAATGTAGCTCCTCGTGGTGCTATGTCTATCTCGTTATTGTCATTGACGCGATCCCCGATATTCAACGCCATGCCGCTAGGCGCCATGCATAGCCCGGTATAAAAACGAAATCAACTTTACTTTTTGCGTCCCTTAAAGTATCCACATACCGGGAAATATCGATCGGCAAATCAACGGGTCTATTTATTGCATCTTCCACGTTGGATAAAAAATGTTGCTGAGCATCGAGAGAGGTGGCCCCATTTCTGACTAAGGAAGACCGAGTTTCGGCTTGAGCACCTAAAATACCCCTACAATATGTTCTGATCGATTCGTCTATCCTTACAACACCCGATAGAGTATACTGATCTAACGCCTTTTCGAGGATGAAAGTCGACCATTTAGTCTTCTAGAGACCGAAAATAGTACCCTTTATTTTCCAATCAATGCACGTTATATTTACACATCTTCGAAGAAAGCGCGAAAGTGTTCACTTTCAGAGACAAAGACCTCTAAAGACGATAGATTTAGATTGTTTTATTGGAATATTTTTCACCTATTGGGTGCGTTGTTTTCACGAAATTGGGCGTCATTTTTAATTATGTTCTCTTTGAAAACGTATCATTTAATAACGATACTCGAAGAAACCGTGCGATTAAGAGACACATCGATAACACCGATGTCGATTAGTACATGGGCGTGAAATCCATACAGTTTGTACAATGTCAAAAAAGACTTGGATTCGGTAACTTTGAAGTAGAATGTACCATCGAAGCGGGTTACTAGACCTTTAAAGAAATAAAAAAGTGGTTATCTAACTTTACGCACACAATGGTTCTCAATAACTATAATTCAAAATTATGAATCTACATCAAAACTGGAGATAGGCTTCAGTTGCCTCCCAAACTGACTAAAATATTCGGATTCGATGCGGAATCGTTAAAAAAATTTGACAGGACAAACACATCGAATCGTCGAAACCCGTGCATTTAGCGCCTTTAAAACTAATATTTTTTCATTCCAAAGATGTCAAGGGACATTTTCACGACAGATAACAAAGCACCATCGTCAAAAGCATACCGTGTTCGAACGTCGAATTTCGCGAGTAATAATTCGAACGATTGGATTTCGTGAGATTAAGACGACAAATGATTACGGGATTGAATTTAGAGGTTAAGGATGAAAACGGAGAAATGATGGACAACCACGGTTATCCGGTTCACATTATGTAAAATAAAACCATGTCGATGTCGGTTTTCTATTACGAAGACGAGGAGCGAGAATTTAAAGAAAAAAATAAACTCAGAGAATACCTCGAGGGGAAAATAGAACAGACTTTTCAAATAGAATGTAGAAGAGGTAAAATAAACTCTCTCGGATACAAGGTGTTGGTCCCGGGTCACTTGATTGGTAGGCAGATTTGAGGTGACTTTAAAATTGAACTACGTGGAAAAAAATAGTCGAAAGTCTTCCTCTGAGACTGCAGGCTTACCGCAGGGTTTCCCGCAGGATTTAACGACCATTAACCCTCCTTTAAAATTACTCGAATGCGACGTCATAAGTTTCGCGGCTAATGAAGCTTCTAAAAGCGGAAGTATCAGCGGATTAATCACCTCGAATTAAAAAATAAAAATAAATTGAAAAAGGATGAGTAAACAGAATTTATATCCCAAACTCGAATCGCCTATATCGTTGACGCGTGAAGCGGACGACGGTGGTCAGAATTATCGACTTCAACGGGTCAGTGAAATAGAAACGAATTTTAGAAGAGAGATCGAAACTCGTCATTCGTTGTACAAGAAGTATTGCAGAGCATTAAGCACTACCGATGGTGTGGACACTTCGTTGATCTCGGGGGAAATCGTCGTTAGCGGATACGGTTTTGTGATTCCCAAGGCCCTACCGATCCAAGTCATTGCAATTGTGTGCGGAAGTATCGGTTTGACTCTAAAAGGAGTCCGAAGAATCGTGCATGCGAAGATGAAGAAGCACGACCCCCCTAAAAATATCGCGCAATCTAAATTAAATAGCGTTCAGAATCTAATTAGTAGGGCATTGACAGACATACATATTCCAGAAACCGAATTTAAACTGGTTTCCGGACATGGAAAAAGGATTAAACGTGAACCCAAAGCAGAAAAAGGGACAATTTAAAGAAACAAGTAGTAGAGGACTCGGATGCGGAGGATATAAAGAGACAATCAGAAGATGTCGTAAAACGCATGTCAAAATGAAATTCTACTGCGCAATAGACATATAATAGCTTGTCACATAAATTCGCAATCGCACGGATCGACGCCCCCAAAAAAAAAAAAAAATCGCGATCGCACGGACCGAAACGTTGGCGTGCGAAACGTTGCGCGAAAACGCGCATAGATCCATAAAAAATTAGAGATTCAGAAAACGATCAATGATCTCCCGATCAACAATCGCCGCGCGCGGTTGAACGGATACATAAAAAACGTTTAAATTATCGACCCACCCCGGAGACCGGCTGACGACCCGCTGGCGGTGGTGGCGGTGGTAGCGGTGATGGCAGTGGTGGCGATCTACCATCTAGCGGGATGGTTATCGGGGGTGGGGGCTGGCTACCATCTTGGTGGTGGTAGTGATGACAAACATTTCTTTTTTTGATCGGTGACCATCTAGTGTGGTGGGGTTTAGGAAATGGTGGTAACCAACCGTCTAACGGCGAGTTGCGGTGCCAGTGGCCCCGCACCCTTTAGAGCCTTCAAACATACGATTTATGTTTAAAAAAAACCCAAATATTTGAAACTTTTATTTATGCTATTAGGGCAATCTTAAAGTCACAAAGGAAATATCTAAAATCACAAAGTGAAAATTGTTATAAAAATGATGACAATTAAAAGGGAAGTTTATAATATATTGCGATCAGCGTCAGATACCTTGACAATAGAATCCTATCACCTTTGTCCAGTTTGAGTTCCATTATGATTCTAACCAGTTGAACGAATCAGTTGCCCTTGTATTATACCACTTTTCCTTTAGAAAAAAATATTAAACCATTTAAAATTGGAGCTCAGCGGATAAAATTGATAGAAGCAATCATCTTGAGCATTATAACTTTG
>BROG01001527.1:0-46779 GCA_030159075.1 Atrina japonica | reverse complement strand
TGACTGAGGGATATTACTGCTTAAATGTAGAAAAGTATGATAAATGTCGCGTTTGTCAGCTTAGTCGCTAAATTCCCGTCTTTGTCTATAGTAAGAGAAGTGTATAAGTTTGAAGAGTGTGTGCTTGATGCTGTTGCATCTTTAATTTCTAGTTATCTAAAATATATCGCATTGACATATGTATGAAAGTTGCCATTATAAATTGACAAAATGTCGTCGATATATCTAAATGTAAAACCAACGCACACCGCTAGCTTTTTCTTCTTTTTATCCAACGATTATGAATGAGACGCACTGATAGACAACCCGTCTCCTATATGGCTCCCGTAGCACAATCCTGTGCGCGTATTGTCGATTACTCAATGAGGTTTAGACCGCTTGTCAGCAGAATGATCATGGTCAGCGTCTAATTGGTTATAAATTTCATCTCACTGCAGCAATGTTGTCGATATCTCAGTATGAATAATATTGCATAGTAATAGCCCCTGTCGTGGTTCAATGGTTCTCAAGAAATAGCGATGTTCCATCAATGGAACATGATGTAATTTTGGTTTTAAATGAATGCATGATTAAAACTTAAATTCTAAATGTTTCAATAAGACAAAAAGTACGAAAGTGTGGACTATTTCACATCTTCTTTTACTTTCCGGCAGTACCGACTACAGATAAAAGTGGTGAGACTATTCTAGGAAAATTTCCGTGAAAACCTGAATACTCACGTTAAGGAATAATAATTACTTAGTGTTTGTCCTTCAATCTTTTATTGAAATTTGTCTTTAGTGGAACCTTAAACGAAGTAATCGTCCAAATTAACAATCAGTAATGGCGGCACAAAACAATCGCCGAAAGCAATTATGATGCTGATAAACTGTAATAGAAGTAGACTTTTTGATTTGATGATAGTTTTGTCCGTCAAATTGGGTCACTCGTGAACTTCCGTTGAAAAGAAACATAAAGAAACACATTTTAGTGTATTTCAGCAATTTAATTATATACATCTTAATATAATATTGCTTCCTTTTATACATATACAGTGCAGGGTACTCATTAAGAACGACTTCCACTCATTTTGAATATCACGATATATTATAACATCATTACAGCTAGTAAAATAAAATGTTAACGATTTGTCGTTCATTTGTTTAATTCCTTCCAACGGGGATTAAGGGAGGTCTCCGGGTAGCGCAGTGGTTAGCGCTCTCGCTTTTCACCAATGCGACCCGGGTTCGATCCTCGGATTGAGCAGGGAAGTATGTGAAATGGTTACCAACCCGGATACGCTCCTGTCTTTCGGATGAGACAGTAAAAGCTGGAGGTCCCGTGTCACAGTAGGTGTTGGCAACGTTAAAGAACCCTACTGCTCAATGGCCGTAAGTGCCGAGCATAGGCCAAAATTTGAAGCCCTTCACCGGCATTGGTGACGTCTCCATAAGAGTGAAAGATTCTTGAGTGGGACGTTAAACAACAACAAACAAACAAACAAACGGGGATTAAGGCATCTGAACATTATACGATTCTAATTCCCATGTAAACATTATCCACTGGTCTTTCTGTTGGGATGATTGGAGGCTCATAATTTTCTGCATGTAACTCGATTGTTTCCCCTTGTACGTCTGAACGAATAATAGAAAATAAAAACAGTTCAATTCATAATAAAAGATATGCAGAGCAGAAATTGCGGTCAACAAGAAAAATCTCTTACAGAATTCCTTGTGTTAAATTTATGAATATCATGGAGGATAAATGACACACAACCAATACAAACAAAATTTGCAGGTATCATTTCAAATTCTAAAGGTTTTGCAAAATACTTCATATATGCTTTTTGTTTGTTTATTTGTTTGTTTGTTTATTTGAGAGAGAGAGAGAGAGAGAGAGAGAGAGAGAGAGAGAGAGAGAGAGAGAGAGAGAGAGAGAGAGAGAGAGAGAGAGAGAAGAGATGAGAGATGAGAGAGAGAGAGAGATTACAAACACACCGGGCACATACCCTTACCGGCTTCCAGGTTATGGGACTTGTTAGATGACACATCAGCTACATTTCCTGAAATAATGATATACCACTTCAGACATAGTAAAATAATGAAACTGGGATGAAAATGGTTATTAATTATATATATATATATATATATAATATATATTATATATATATATATATATATAATTATATATATATATAGTTTATATTTATATTATATATATATATATATTTATGACAGTTTATTAGACCATTACCTAAAAAGCTAGATGAGACTTCTCAAATCATGCTGAACCCACTCTTTACCCTAACGCTCAGCTTTGGAAGTTATTGCTTTCTTATGAAGCTTAGGTATCATTCTTTTTACTGAAATGATTTATATATCAACAAAACGACATATACACAAGCATAAACATTCTTAAATACCTGTCTATTTTGTGTAAATTGCTTGAGAAACCCATATTTGCAATTACTCACTTCCAATTGATTAGCTCGACCTGATTGTTTGTTTATACATAAAACACACTGGGCCTAACCTTATTTTCAAAACAATGTAAAGGAATATAATATTTGTATGCCCCTGAACCGTTCGTATTTGTTATTGTACATCAAGTACAAGTAGTAAAAGTAGAAAATATCATATTTTAGTAAACACAGCTAATGTCCTTAATAAACTCAGCACCACGTGCAAAGGTAGGCGTAGTGCGTGTACATGTACTGCATAGTACGTGTCAAAATTGGATATATTGATACATCTTAAGACATTAGTTCCTTGTGAAGTGGATGACAGTGACAGTACAGTATATCGGTAATATTTGTAATGAATTTGGTAAATTTTCAGGATTATGCTTACTCGTCCATAACACCTGATCCCACCTCCAGATTTCCAGAGATCGGTTTTTGTCCAACATTCACCAGACTTATATATGTACCCTGGATATGTTGACGATATATACTTTGGTATCTGAGATTTCTGTATTCTTAATTAATATATGCGGCAGTAGTACTTGCAGCCTGGACAGTAAATGAATTGAATAATGTGCGAGTGAAGAAATAAATTTCAATCAGCATTCATCGAAACCTAAAATGATATACATTTAATCAACTCTGATTATTCACGTATATTTATGTCGTTTTACAACACATTGGATGTTTTAAAAGTAATGAGAACCGAAATTATCAAATATTAAAGGAACAATCAGGAACTAGCAAATATTCAGCGCGGTTTGTACGAATGTAGTTATTACAGAACAAAGGGAGCCATAGATAAAAAGTTATGTTGTGTCGTGTCAAGACTTGGAATAAATCAGTGAAACCGGCTTTGGTTTATGAAATTGTACAAAGTTCATCAGCTGTTTTCCTGTCCTCATGGAGAAAACATTTTAAATTTTAAAATTATGAAAAATAATTTAGATTTGACATTCAGGGTCAATTTCATAACGGTAGCACTGCCAATATAACACCGTACAAATTAAAATTTCAGCGGGATGCATATTTAATGTTTTGTCCTTTCATTTAAGCCAAAAGTAATTTTAACCAGTTTATAACTAAAAAGATAACTGTAATTTACGATGATGAATGAATTGTTAGCGATATTCAATTTTAACGATCTCAACAACCTCGCTAGTAATGCCAAAACTGAATCCTCGCTAAAATGTCTGCTTATACGGTATTTGTTGTAGTGATACAGTGTAAATGGTGCCTTTATATATATATATATAATATTATATATATATATATATATATATATATATAAATATATATATATATAATATATTATATATATATATATATTATATATATATATAATATATATATATAAGTACCTGCTTGACATCGCTGTTTATCCCGATTTCTAAAAACAAATATAAGTTGTTGTTATTAGCGTGAAGAATTATCCAAACTTTAACTCACTAATATTAGTTATATGTATCGTAAATCATTTATATAAACTAATTCTGGTCAAAGTTTAACAATTCCTGTTTATCTTTAATTAATTAATTTATTTATTTCTTTTTTATTTATCTATCTATTTATTTATATATTTATTCCTCTATTTATTTTGTATTTAGTTGTCATTTTCCTTTTTTCTCTTTGTTGCTGTTGTTGTTGTCGTTCCATGCCTTGTCATGTCTATTGGGTTAAAGTTTTATAAGTCCATTGATATACAGTTAAGTACAAATATAAAATGGATAAGGCGTATATTATGGTTTGTTGATTTTACCTAGACATGTTGTCTAGACAATATAATTCATATAGGTTCATTTGCAATTTTTGGTGGGAACTTAGCATTTTTGTCTGAAATTTCAAATCATTATTGTGTATATTCAGTCGGAGAGAGAGAGAGAGAGAGAGAGAGAGAGAGAGAGAGAGAGAGAGAGAGAGACCGACAGACCGACAGACCGACAGACCTACAGACAGACTGATAGACAGACAGACAGACAGACAGACAGACTGACAGACTGACAGACAGAGAAACAGACAGACAGACAGACAGATAGACAATCAGACAGATAGACAGACAGACAGATAGGCAGACAGATAGGCAGACAGACAGACAGGGACGCAGATAACTTCTGCTTCTTCTGGGTATTCAGTGTTGTCAAATTTATCTTTGAGAAATATTGAACAGAAACATGTTTTCTGCCGTATAATTACCATTTTCGGATGAAGATGATAAAGCTGCAAAGTAGAACGACGGTCAGAAGAAGATTGCATCCAACGGAGCCTACAATGATTATCAATAGGTCAAAGGTCAAGATATCTGTTTGCACAGAGGTTCGTCTTAAATCATCTCCCACATTTGTTGGTGTAACGGAAATTAACAATGATTTAAAATCTATGATTGAACTCTGCCTCATCAAATCATCCCTGTAATAAGTCATTTGTTTTTTCTTTATCTTTCGTCGATGCCAAATTAATGTCAAGAATTTTATTTTTAATAAATAGTTTATCATTCTATAATTTCTAAAACCAATGGTACGCACTAGTGGTGGGCAACTGTATACATCCTATTCTGGGGTCACAATACTCCGTCGAAGAACACCGACACAGCTTTCGACAACCGACACCATGCCGGTTATAGTCACAGATGTCAGAGCAATTTATACCATAATACCCTGCAGGACAGTCTGTAATGAATTCGTAGTGGTATCATTCACAGTTGCACTTAAATACTCTTAATATCATCTTATTTAGAATTAGCTTCATTAATGACGTTCGACTTGATATTTCACTGAAATGATGTAAACTTTATCATTATATTGAAATCATTCTATTTCATTTATATCATTCCAGCTTGTTTTAATCAAAATGAAATGAAATGTAGAGTTTAATTGTGTGTTGGAATGAAATTATCATGTAAGACTATTTAATAAATTTAGCAATACATTGAATTACATAATCGTGATGTATCTATTATATAATATATTTAACTATAATATCGAAATCTATCTATACACAGTGTCGCATCCTTGTTTAATGAAAAGAACCGTAATGTATACAAAGTCTACCTACCTACACAAGATCCGACCTCTGTCTTCACCTTGCCATATGGGCATGACATCAGAAGCCTGAAATATTTGTAATAATTAAATGTTGTATATGCCCATATATTATAACATTAACTTTTCAATTTCACCTTTATAGCGTAGTCTGAAATAAATGTAAAAACCCACGCAAGACCTATATATATATATATAATATATATATATATATATATATATATAATATATATATATATATATATATATATATATATATATATATATATATATATATTATATATATATATATATATATATTCCCTACCTTGGAAATGTTATTCCAACAACTAAGATAAATATTTTTTTAGTTATCATACTAATTGTCCTGTGTGTTTTATATGCACTATAAACAAATAGCATTTGCATTGTAACTGATTATGCAGTTTAAAACACTCAAGTGCGTATCAATGCATGCTCCAAACCCGGAAAACTCATCTTGTATAATATTTAAATTTTAAACTTTGCCCATCCATTTGGTAATTCTATGACACGTTTCTTGTGCCAGATAAATCAGTAGGCCTAGCCCACAGGCTATACTATTTTATAATACTGTGGTCGTATCTGGCTATTAGTTGTTACAGGGTAGCTTTAAACCAGACTTTGTTTTAAAAGCATGATTACTATTGTCGGCGTCTCACTGGCAACAATAATCATTATTTCATATATCAATGGACAAACAGATATAAGATCTTAGATCTGCTTAGCCACTGTTGGTGGATCCTTGGCTTTACTAGTAACATGACAAAATCATGAATCACTGACAATATTTGTTTATCCGAAGACCTAATGCAAAAGAGCTGCATTAAGAATAAGGTCACGGACAAGAGTTTGTCTTTTACCTTGACTGCAAGCGAGGTAATAGGGGCGCCTAAACGACAAGTTTGAAGCATCCGTCTCTTGTGGTTCAAAACGTATTGCAAGCAAGAAGTGAAAAAAAAATGTTTTAGTACACAAGGTGACATTTTCATTCCTTGTTGAAATGTTTGACCTCTCCCTTTATCTGTTTTTATATTCCCTGTAGATAACTTCCTCTTCTATGTAGGTAACTTCATTCTGTAACTTCGAAAGTATAAGGGTAGACAGACAGACAGACAGACAAGCTGTTTCCCAGCATGTTGTACAATACAGTAAATACAAAGTTTGCAACATGGCAGTCCTATGCCGTATGCTTATATTCAGCTGCTTTCAGTCCGTTTGTCAAGCAGGTAGACCATTGGCTAATTGGCTATAAAATTAATCTTATGCAGATTTTCAGTATATATGTTGTACCGCAATAGCCCCTGCCATGGTTCAGTGGTTCTAGATTCGATCTACAACCATGGTAACCGCTGTCAGTGTCTTACTGATGAACGCTCGGATATGTGAAGCAAAGTCTTCAAGTCAAACATTAATCAGACTTATAATACGTTATAGTACGCTTGTATTCTTAAATGTGGGTTTAAACAATTTGTCAACAAAATTTATTTGTTTTGTTATAATGTAAAAGTTAGAAATTCGCACACCCAACATTTATAAATTCGTCCAGTTCATAGTACAACACGATTTCGCATATCCTTATGAAAACAGTATCTAAGTCATTTGTCTCTGTATGAAATAATTGTACGTTGAGTAGACCAGAGTATCTGATCTACAACACCTGATACATATTTCGGAAAGCAAAAATATTTCATTTGTTTTACTACTTCTTGCACTTGATGTACAATAACAAATAAGAGCTATAAACAGACATAGACAATATTATATTCCTGTTTACGTGTATTTTGTGACCTGTGCAGTATGCATACATAAATAGTCAGGTTGAATTAATCAATTGCGAGTGAATAATTGCCAAACAGGGTTTCTCAAGCCGTTTCTACAAAATATATAAGAATATAAGAATCTGTATGCATGTGTATCTCTCTGTTTTGTTATTATATATCAATCTATGTAGTAAAAAGGAAAGATTAAAACAAAAACATGGGCAATGCCCCTTTATGACTCATGATAAAGATGTCGTTGTATATTTTTCTTTTTCAAACATGCCTTCTTATACTTAAAATGTACCCTTGCTATATTACCTAATTTCTGGGTTTCTAGCATGATTTACATTGCGGACGTAGTCCTTACGGCGGAAATCGGGAGAGAATTTCTGTAAAAGTCCGACCGGTTTAGATATTGATTGAAGTATTGCAAGTGATCAACATTCACTAATATTGGTTTCACATGTATATATTGTTTCATAAATTATCTCAGAACGTTTCCATCTTTGACAAGAGATGTAGAAATGGCAAGATCTCCAACAATATTGTTTGACATGATAATGGTGTAAGAGTGTGGCAGAAAAATAAATACTATAATATTCAGTAAAAACGGTTGTCCAGAGAGAGAGAGAGAGAGAGAGAGAGAGAGAGAGAGAGAGAGAGAGAGAGAGAGAGAGAGAGAGAGAGAGAGAGAGAGAGAGAGAGAGAGAGAGAGATGAGAGAGAGAGAGAGAGAGAGAGAGAGAGAGAAATGAGAAATGAGAGAGAGAGAGAGAGAGAGAGAGAGAGAGAGAGAGAGAGAGAGAGAGAGAGAGAGAGAGAGAGAGAGAGAGAGACCAGCAACAGAGACATTACAATGGACGTTGTTAGACTTGATTGATGATTTTCAAAAATGACGTAAACGACAGCTTCAAAAATTTTCAAATGCATTTTATTAGAAAACTCCAAAAATATTCTATTTGCAATAGACAACTCAAAGTTCGTCAAAAACAAGTTTTCTGGTATAAATATATACTAATACACATTTCGGACATACTACCGATGGGCATCCGTTACATAACTAAATGTAAAAAAGACCGCCTTTATTGGCAGTTTTACAAGTAAAATTGAAGCACCAATCAATAATCAAAACTCAATGAATTAAATGTGCAAATGGTCTCAAAATGAAGAACAATTACGAATCCCAAACGGGATAAGACCAGGTGTCAGGGAGGAGTCAGGGTCTACTGATGGCATGCCAAACCCGTCGCAAATGTTCCATGGAAACCTTTCTAGTTCGATGAACGGGTCAAACTCGGTAAAAGGCCAAGTTTAGTGATGAGATCAAGTTCAGTGAAAAGCATAATTGGTGAAACGTCTGGCCGAGGTAATTCCGAAATTCTGAATATAGCCAAAATAACACTGGGTAGTTTACTGGTTATAAAGTTGATCTATAACCAAGGTATATCCAATTTATGTTAGTTTATCGTTGATAAGGATGGAAAACTTACCAGCTAACTGTCTTAAATCAATAATTCAGGATGGTTATAATGGTTATACCTTGATTTGAAAAGTTATAGAATTGAATTGTTATATTTGAATTATAATATATAGAAACGTTTGCACTGTCTTAGTAATTTATGTGAATGATTAAAACTGGTCACACAAGGTATTTCGGTGTGTTTATCTTTTATAAAGATGGGGAAGTTACCGGCTATATATAACACATTGTAGATATGTCTTTGTACAACAAACCCCACTAAATTATATGTGCGCTAAAATATATCGATTTACAATCCATGAAAACAACAAATTCAATCTTTATTTACAGCACATATTGTAAACTGAACATTTATATTTAATATATACATTATGAATGCTAGTGTGTTCACACTTTACTCATTTCTTTAAATGTATGCTTTTGTGTACAACTGTAAAAATGTTATCTCATTAAGAACATGACATTATCCTTACATGTCGTCATAACTACTAGAAGAAAAAAAAGGTATTTACAGACAAATGTTTTTGTCGCTCATCTCCATAATTCCTTATAACTTCCATTAGGACAAAAGCAGTTCAAACAATTCTAATTCCGGCGTAATCATTATTTACAGGTCTCTCTGTTGGGATGATTGGAGGTTCATAATCGTCTGAATGTAACTCGATTACCTCCCCTTGAATGCCTACAAGACAAAAAAAAATAATAGAGATAAATTTACACTTCAATAATGTAGAATTACTGACCTTGATATTAGCTAAAATCAAAATTCAGATAACAATTAAAAAATACATGACCATTAATCCCTTGCAAATATACATGTAGAAGTACATTGTCTCTAAGATTGTTTTTTGTTTGTTTGTTGTTGTTTTGGCCTTTGCTCGGAAGTTACGGCCATTGAGCAGTGGGGGGGGGGGGGGGTTCTTTAACGCGTCAACACCAACCGTGACACGGGACCTCAGTTTTGACTGTCTCATCCACAGGAGAGGAAACCAACCTGTCGCCGGCTGGACTCTAACTCACGACCTCACGATAAAGAGTCGGTCGCCCTACCGACTGAGCCAGGCCGGCTCCTCTAAAATTGTAACTACCTGAGTCATTTGTCATAATGAGACTTTGTTAAAGATATTTGAGGCATTTATTTTCTAAGTGCCGGAACTAAATGTATATTAACATACACGATTATATGTTTTTGAATTTTCAGGTTGCAGAAAATCAAATAAACAAAAATTAAAGCAAAACCTTTTTACGTGTCGAACATGAAGAGAGTTTTAATATTGCATTTGACTTGTATATATTTTTCAATATTTTATATTTTACATAACCACCATTTAACATATAGGATACAACATGATTCCTAGTTTAGTATCAACAACATATTTTACCCAAGCCATTAATTCAATGGAGAGAGAGAGAGAGAGAGAGAGAGAGAGAGAGAGAGAGAGAGAGAGAGAGAGAGAGAGAGAGAGAGAGAGAGAGAGAGAGAGAGAGAGAGAGAGAGAGAGAGAGAGAGAGAGAGAGAGAGGCAGAATTAAAGAAACAAAGAGCTCATAAACACTAACAGGGAAAGTACCTTCACTTCCTTCGGGGTTGTTGGACTTGTTTGATGACTTGATGGATGACGAATCGGCTACATTTCCTAAAAGAGAGGCAATTCACGGCATACTAAATTTAGTATTGTGAACACACTTGTGTATGAGTAAGATAAAAGTTAATTGACAATAAGTAATACCTCCTAATAGCCATATATATGAAATTTAATGAGAGAGTTCACCTGATAAGCGCGACGTTCTGTTTTCGATTTTTGTTTTATGTCTAAGACTTTTCACGATTCAGTGTTCCTTACCGCAGTATAAGAGTTATAAGGTTTCAACATATAATGTATCTGTAGACATAGCATGATACAAATATCATTATTCCATAGTACAAGGTCAAAGTGTCAAGGACTTCAGAGTTTGAATTCTGAATTATATTATGTCTAAGTTTCCCCAAGTTGAGCTCTTGCTGGAGTAGGTGACTTTGCTTGTAGTATCGGTATATGTATATGTATCAGTAGTTGATGTCGTAATAGTTGTATGTATCAGTAGTTGATGTCGCAATAGTGGTATGTATCAGTAGTTGATGTCGTAATGGTGGTATGTATCAGTAGTTGATGTCGTAATAGTGGTATGTATCAGTAGTTGATGTCGTAATAGTGGTATGTATCAGTAGTTGATGTCGTAATGGTGGTATGTATCAGTAGTTGATGTCGTAATGGTGGTATGTATCAGTAGTTGATGTCGTAATGGTGGTATGTATCAGAAGTTGATGTCGTAATGATGGTATGTATCAGTAGTTGATGTCGTAATGGTGGTATGTATCAGTAGTTGATGTCGTAATGGTGGTATGTATCAGTAGTTGATGTCGTAATGGAATTATGCATTAGTAGATGATGTCGTGATGATGGTATGTATCAGTGGTTGATGTTGTAATGGTGATGCATATCAGAAGTTAATGTCGTAATGATGGTATGTATCAGTGGTTGATGTTGTAATGGTGATGCATATCAGAAGTTAATGTCGTAATGGTGGTATGTATCAGAAGTTGATGTCTTAATGGTGGTGAATATCAGTATTTGATGTCGTAATGGCGGTATGTTTCAGGAGTTAATGTCGTATTGGTAGTATATATCTGTAGTTGATGTCGTAATGGTGGTGTATGTCAGAAGTCGATGTTGTTATGGTGGCAAGTGTCAGTAGTTCAATAATACTAGTGGTAATAGCCTTAAAAGAGACAATAAACGTACTTCATGAAATATTGATGATTATGCACACGGAAAGAAGGAATATAACTCCATCAATTAACCTCTCAGTGATTTACTTAGGTGCTGTTGAGAATGTAGAGTACAGTGCATGTTATAACAAGTGATAATATACATCGGGTTCGGCAATCGCGTTTTATATTCCACATTGGAACTCTTGGGTAAGACAGTTTTACGAAGTACTTGTTATGCAGATGATCATGGCATCTTGTTTAGTTTATTACAGAGAAGTTATTGATAAACAAGAACGTATTGCATGTTCTTAGAAAGAAGTTTAGAACAAACTACAACTTTAAATATATCCGAATAATGATTGAAAATAGACCAGGGTTGACCGAGATAGTATTCTGTCGGGAACAGAATTGTGACAAGACAACATTGCCAACTAAATCATCCAAATCAATTCTTGATGTTGATATTTTTCAAATTCTTATGATATGTTTATTTTGAAGACATACAATACATTGACAGACACCATTCATAGAACATTTAGTAATGCTGAATGAAATATGTTTACCCCGCCTTATTTCATATTAAATTTTCACAGGTCTATAAATCCTGATAGCCATTCATTAGAATCTCGATTGTCGTATATACTACAAAAGTTATGTTGTATGTATAACACTAGCTCTGCTACTGCTGTACGTAGTATTGTACTATTCACATACCTTCGCGGGTCGGAGTAATCTTTTGATCATCATACGCATAGCTCTAATCATTGATTGGTTTTAAGCTGCAGGAAGGAAAATTATGTATTCCTCTATGGATAATTGTAGATCTGATATAGGAACGATACTTCTTGCTAGTGTAATGTTAATTTTATTATGCTTTATAACCTAAAATTTAACCTCATCCAGGTTAAAAAAGATTCCATATCGCCAGGTTATATGGATTTTTACAATAATTCTAGTAATAATGGTGATATACAACTACCTGTTTGACGTCGCTCTGTTTTATCCTTCATCCTAAAAAAACATACATAATTACTCAATATCCACACATTTACTGGTTCCTTATTGCATCAAAACATCTTAGCTAATTAGGTTAAGGGAATTTTTAAAGATTTTGATGTTTACTCAGGATATATTGTCTGATTGTTAGGTAAAGGTGTTATAAGACTTTTGATATACGTTCATCTGAGATATAAAACAATTCAATAATCTAACTTTTGCTGGTCTAATATGATGTTCATTTGCATCATTGACTTTATTGCATCGACAGCTACCAATGGCTTTAAGGAATTTTTGTATAAAATTTCTTTTATTTGCGCTTGCGTAATGCATATGAGAGAGAGAGAGAGAGAGAGAGAGAGAGAGAGAGAGAGAGAGAGAGAGAGAGAGAGAGAGAGAGAGAGAGAGAGAGAGAGAGATATTCACTGTCATATTTTTACCATTTTCGAATCACTCTGATGACGGTCAGAAGAAAATGACATCCCACAATGACAAGAACGATCAGCAATAGGTTAAAGGTCACTGGATTAGTTTGTACCGACGGTCCTTTTACATCTGTTAGATGGATTACTGTTTTTGTTGTTTCTATCGCTGTAACATAGATTGAATCCTAATGACGTGTCGGCATTATTCAATTTACCTTTATGAGAAGATACAATTTAGCTTTCTTTAAAGTCAAAATCATTTGAAAAGGAAAATGTGTCCTTAGATTTCCCCAATACGATGATGATTCATAATGTTGATAGTACTTACTGGTGGTGGGTAACTGTATACATCCTATCACTGGGTCGCAATACTCCGGAGAACAAACACAGGTTTTGCGACAACCAAGGCCATATGTAAAATTAGAACAAACTTTAGAACAATTTTGGCCAAAATACCCTGCAGGACAGTCTGTAATTAGATACACATTTCTTTAATAATGACATTTTGAATAATGAGTAACCAAACTTGACATATTCTGAATTAGATATATCAATCAATTCACTTAATATTTCATATCAGGAACTGCTTCTACACTCATCTAACTTAAAACACAATGGTGATTTGTAAAAACGTACGATGCATTTACGATATTAACTGAATGATGGGAACTTTATCATTCTACAGGAATCATTCTAAGTCATTTATACTACAAAAGTATGCTTTTAACAAAAATAAAAAAAGATGAGTCTCGTAATGTTTTATTTTGTACTCAAACGGCAATATCCTTTAATCCTGTGAAATAGATATCGTTATATATTTAATAACAAAATCTTCATGCATCTATCAACAGTGTTACATCTTTTTAATCAAAAGTACTCTAATGTTAATAATGTCTGCTTACCTACACAAGATCCTACCTCTGTCAATATCTTGCCATATGAACATGCCATTAAAAGCCTGAAATATTTGTCATAATTAAAAGTGCTGCATATGCCCACATAACAATATAACTATCTGTACATAACATTACCTCGTGTTTCATTTCAATTTCATAGTGCCGACAATAATAAAATCACACGAAGTATATATATATATATATATATATATATATATATATATATATATATATATATATATATATATATATATATATATATATATATATATATATATATATATATATCCTACCTTGTAAATGTTATTCCATAAACCAAGCTCATTCGTTTATGACAACTCATACTTTTTGTCCTGTGTGTTTACAATTGTACTATACGCAAACGACAACATATGAATTGTGCATTTTAAAACGCTTAAGCGAGTGTCAATGTATGGTACCAACCCGGAAAACTCATCTTGTATCTTGAACTTAAAAAATTATATCATTCAATATTTTTATCTCTCGGTGATTTTATGACACTTGTGTAGTGTTAGATATATCAGTACGCCAAGGTCAGAGGCTCTAGTATTTCTCTAGAGCTTCCATCTACTCGATTGTTACATGGTCCCTTTTAAACAGACATACTCGTTTTCAAAGCATATGATTATTGTCGGCGCCGATTGGTAATGCATCTATATATCACTGAGCAAGCAGTTATATACAAGCTCTAAAATTGTCATAGCCACTGTTTGTGATTCATTGGTAACAAGTAAAAAAAAATAATGATGAAAGGCTTTTATTATAATATCTCTTAATTCTTAATCGATTAAAACCAAAAAAAAAAAAAAATGCATTACGAACAAGGTCACGTGTCGGTCGTTGAGCATCACAGCAAGGGATGTTGGTCATGCACACGTTTGAAACCTACGCCTCTTTTGGTTCAAAAGATATGGGAAAAAAGTCCGAAAGTTTTTGTTTATATATAATGGTCAGAAGGTCATTGAACTTTAGCATACAATAGGGCTTATAAAAATATTTTCTGTGATATCTTAATGCATTATTTAAGATCAAGGCCACCAGAGTTAATTATAAGTCTAATTTAAACATTTCACCTTGCAATTCGACCAATTAACATCTAAGTTCTATATAGACAACTTCATCTCACCATCCTTCATTTATGCATGAAATATGAAAATTATATGTTGAGCTACTGTTATTGTGTTATCAGCAAAACGTTGACAGGAAGACAGACACGAGGGTAGACAGATGGAGTGAACTACAGCATGTTTCCCATAAGGCTCCTACATCGCGGTGATGTTTGGTCCGCTTGTCAGTATAATGACCGTTATCGGTGTCTCAGTGATTATAGAAATAGAAATTCTGCAACGCGTGTTAGTGGATTATCATATCTATCTAACTCGAGTTAGTTAATTTTTAAAAGTTTTAAAGACACGAGGTTCCTCGAGTTGTTGAGTATGTTTTTACCATAACTGAAAACTTACGTAGTATGGAGCATTAGTACTCGCGTAATTCCATCAAATTTGCTGGCTTGATGCAACTTCATGTACAAACATTTTTATTACAATAGCAGTGCGGGCTCAGCCAACGAGACTTATTCAGCCCTGTTCGTCATTTTATTTATGTTTAACTAACGGCAGCTTCACTTATACAGCCACTGGAGAGATATAACAACCTGTTAGTGTGAAGTGGTGCTAATTTTCTATTCGGTAGTTTCAAACTTCATACAGATCTCTGTTTATTTGTTATTTGTTAATCCATGGACAGGTCAGCGGCTGTAGGTCACATCCCTCGGATTTAGACCTGTGAGGTGTTCATATGCTAGGGCAGTGAGGGCTCGTCTACATGAGACATCCACATGGTTCTGTATTAATCAGATTACAGAATACTTAATTGTAGAATTGGTTTTCAGACCTTTAAAAATATTGTCAGTGATTGACCCCGGTTATTTTCGCGACTAAATGTATATTTAAGCCAGCACTTTCACTGTATAACACGTTACTAAACGGCATCAAAAGTGTTTGTGAAGGAGAAATGTCACTTAACTGATATTACATTATGTACTTTTTAATATATATCTTCTTCATCATCATCATCATCATCGTCATCATCATCATCATCATCATCCGTACCGGTTATAACTGACTCCACTGCTCGCCGCTATGTTTTCTTTCATTCGTCATTATTCTTAGTATATTGGTCACGATCATTTCAGCAACATTTGGTTTACGACAATATACGGATTAGCCATAAATCAGAAGAAAGATGAACACTTCTTATCGCTATGTATAACAAAATGCCAGTAATTTTGATCAAGGTATTATTTCGATACCTTCCTCTTGAGCATTATAACTTTCATTATTTATTAATATATTATTTAGAACAACATTTAGAATAAAGCGGACAAATATCAAACTTTTTGCATAGTAACGGCTTCCTTAGTTACTTGTCCACACTTGTCAACTGCATAGTAACGGTTTCCATAGTACGTGTCCGCATTCCAAAATATTCACAATGCAATAACGAAACACAAAACTGAAAAGGAAAGTTATTAAAACATACTATGTAGACCCTATTGTCTTTTACTTCGGTACCAAAATAAGATTTTTTGTAACACAAAAGTGGTGGCTATCCCTCTGCAGAGGCCCTCCAAACACTCTATATATACATATATAATATAAATATGTTATTAATCATATTTTTCTTAAAGCTAACTGAATCATTTCCCCTTTTTCGCAAAAGTTAAGCAACTCCACATGGCTTGTGAGCTTATATGCACTGGATGAAGTAGTAATTCACTACAGAAATTGAACGACAGATAGAAAACAATCACGTTTTCCTTTAACTAATAGCATCAAAGTGTGATTCTGTGAATTGTTATGTCCTTTGTCTATTTGTGGTTGTCATGATCTTATTGTGTTATATGAAATCTCTCTCTCTCTCTATCTCTCTCTCTCATTTTATTCACGAGGTATAAAAAAATGAATATATGTAGATGTCATATTATTTCAGTAAATGTTTGGATATTGAATATGTGCAGATGTCATATTATTTTAGTAAATAGTTGGATAATGAATATGTGTAGATGTCATATTATTTCAGTAAATGTTTGGATATTGAATATGTGTATATGTCATATTATTTCAGTAAATGTTTGGATATTGAATACGTGTAGATGCTGATATCATCTTATACCTGTTATTTAGTGTGAATGATAACGAACATTGTCAAACAGGTAGTTATATGCAGAGTGGAGGGAATCGGATTTGAGAAGCTGCATACAAGCAGGCCAATAATTACTTCAATTACGAAATTACCTACATCATTACGCTTATATTTCATTTAATTTATCAAAGTAAAATTGTTTACCTTTAATTTTCTGTAAATATATTTTTATGTTTCTTTTTAATTTTGCAATAATGTTTTAAGCCACACTAAACAATTTCTCAGTTCTTTGATGGCGGTCGGATTATAGTGGTAACAGAGTGAACCCGGTTACGGGGAAGAGTGCATTGCATGGCCTTCCGCGAATGAACTGGTCAACTTTCTCACAAAAACAGCTTACGTTCAAGCAGGGCTCAAGCCTGCGCTGACCAGAAGCTTATTATCGATTATGTGCAAAATGTAAAATATTCAGCGTAAGATTTTTGCATCTTTTCTTGTTGAATTATTGTTGTGTAACATTTCATTACTGTATCATTTGACCTACAGCTTGTTATTTTTTCTAGTGATCAAAGAGGCATAACTCCCACTAAAGTTGATATAATTTGTACATATTCAATTTACTGAATCAGCTACTTTGGCAGGGTTATCGACCTGATGACATGTAATGCAAATAATGCTAGTGGAATATATGTTTTACGAAATTTATTATTTATTCCTGAACCCCATGGTCGCTCACCCAAATCAATAGATAGTTAAATCTAATGTCATGACTTGGGAGTGAACAAGTTAATACTGTAGATTATGTCGTTATAAACTTTGGATTTTAAATCATACATTCCTGAATTCGGACAGTGGGCTTTATCCCTTTTTAAAATGGAAGATTCCAATTGCGACTTGAGGGATGAATAAGTTAACCAGTATTGTATGTGCATATTACTTTCATCATAAACATTTCTGTCTGGTTTATCCTTTTGTCAGGAAAAGTATCTGATTCAACTTCAAACAAGTCCAACAACCCCGAATATTGTGCCGGTGTTTCTTTTTACGACACACACACACACACACACACACACACACTCTCTCTCTCTCTCTCTCTGTGTCTGTCTCTCTCTCTCTCTCTCTCTCTCTCTCTCTCTCTCTCTCTCTCTCTCTCTCTCTCTCTCTCTCTCTCTCTCTCTCTCTCTCTCTCGTAACTAGTGTATGTTGTACATAACGTCACTCTTATGTGCGGTGCAGAGTCCAAGACAACTTAATATTAAAGTATGTATAAATATAAACAATCTCAGATACCAACGTATAAATCATTAGGACATTAGGATGTCCAGAATATTGGTACAAATCTGGTAACAATATAGACAAACACGGACATCTTGAAATCAAGAGGTGGAGTCAGGTGCCAAAGAAGAGTAAGCATCCCTTATCAATCGGTCACAACCACCGTCCACTGTCCACTGTCAAATTAAATGAAATACGTTAGTTATATCTACATATAGTGAAGATAAAAGACAAATAAGAAAACGATTTGTTAAAGTCTATTATCATTATGTTATATCGATGTACCTATATTTGAGTTTAAAGATCACTTTAAATCTTATTTGTCCCTTTAGTGCATGTCAACAAAAGAACATTTAGATAAGATAAATTTTAGATTGCAACTTATAAAACGCAATAAATTAGACTTGACGGTATATATTACGAGTGAAGAATTGATTTGTGAAATATGATCGTATCGTCTCTTTTTGTAGTAGTTATTACCCTTTAGCGTGAATGTATATAGCATACAGTAAATATTCATCAAAAGTATCACATTATTGTTCGAATACTTCTTATTGGAAAAAAAAATATGTTTTAAACATATGCTTATGCAATTTGTGAAAATTGCTTAAGACACCCATTTTGGCAATTATTCACTAAGATGCAGTTTAGCCCTAAAACAGAAGCTGCATAACAGAGAGAGAGAGAGAGAGAGAGAGAGAGAGAGAGAGAGAGAGAGAGAGAGAGAGAGAGAGAGAGAGAGAGAGAGAGAGAGAGAGAGAGAGAGAGAGAGAGAGAGAGAGAGAGAGAGAGAGAGAGAGAGAGACAGACAGACAGACAGACAGACATATATCTATATCTGTGTGTGTGTGTGTGTGTGTGTGTGTGTGTGTGTGTGTGTGTGTGTGTGTGTGTGTGTGTGTGTATTTAAAAGTGTTGATGCGGTTATAATCTTGTAAACAGAATGCCCCAGCTCTTCCTTGGTCAAAGTCTATGATCGCAAATATAATCTATGTCGGCCTGATAATAGTTAAATGGGTTGATTTGAATTTAAAACTAGAGTTTATAGATAATACATGTCAGTTAATGTGTTACATTCAATGTTTACAATTCATAAACCTTTCAATAAACTGTTATACATAGTTTCCAATGCCTTGAAATGTAAAACGTTAAAGGAACGTAAGTCTGTACACATTGCCGCTAGCATATCATTAATCTATCTTTATTAACTCGCAACCCTTGGGAAACACAATGGACTTTTCTATAAATCAATGGCTTAGACCAATCCAAATTTGTCTAAATTAAATACAAAAAATAAATATACATATATCAAACGCATCTCTCTTACGAATAAACACCATCGACCTATATAATATTATCACTAATTAATTGTCTTATTTTTTCAAAATCCAAGCCGTTCAAAAATAAAAAAATACCTAAAATCTTAATATTTTCAAGTTCAAAGGAAATCTGTGCTTAAACATTGATGCAATGGGGAACGGAAAATGCAATTAACTTGAGTTATACGGCTTATAGATATTATTAACTGATTTTAATGAAAATACTGAAATGGATTGTTATTTTCGCAAAATTGAAATGGGAATCAAAATACTTTCATCTAACATATATGAAATAGAAATAAATCAAATAAAAGTAGATCTAAAAAAATTCAACTCCCTGGCTTTAAATTTTATTTGTTTTATTGTCCGTTCTAGGTCGAACTTTCGAACTTTGCGAAGCGGTTGTTTTGTTATATTAAACATGCTTAAATAATTTCAATTTGTTTTCCTCAGTTTAACATTTCCTTAAGAAATTGTTCACATATTCGTCGCTGTACACTACTTTATCATCTAGAGACGTACTACTGCTTGCTAAATAATCTCCAAGGACTTCACGGAGACCTTTATAATATTCGCTGTGTTTTACTGTCACGGTCGCTTAGAATGTTTATCAGCTGTTCTTCATCGGAACTAGGTAAGCGGTTTGATGCATCCATTGTTTACACCAGAATCAGTTGACTGAATCAAAAATACGTTCCATTTTGCCGTGGCTCTTGAACTACTAGGCAATCAAATTGCAGTTGTATCAAAATTTATGGAAATTCACGCCACCTTGGCAATTGTACCAGAGCCGACAGCAAAAATTAAAAGACACGGCATGAGAAACTGTTTCAGTAGGCAATATCTAATAGCAGAACTGTTACTTGTTGTTTTTTTTTCCTAAAGTTTGTATAGGATATTTTATATATGGATATAACAAAACATGGTGTGTGGCCATGTTATACATGATATAACAATGTTTAATAGCAAGACAGTTGCTTATTATTACATATATATGGTATAGGGAATCTTAAATAGCAATATAACAAAACGTGATGTTTGGCGTTAAACACTATCTAATAAAACATGATATAGTTTGCCTACTAGTCTGTACGTCGGCCTCATAGAACTTAGAAAGAAAGAAGTCATATACCTAAGGTTTAAGAAACTGACAGTCTACTCTTTAAAGAACCAAAAAAGGGCCTATGTGACTAAATGGTTAGAGCATTGCGCTATAAACCATTAATCTTTTCATGCCTACAGCCCATAATGGACTGGTCTTAAATAATAAAAACAGCATCCCACTTAGATATACAGGGGTGAAAGGGTTATGTCTCTCCTATCCGGTCAGCACAGGTTGACTCCCTGCTGAAACAGAAACTGATTTTTGTAAGAAGATTTGCCAGTTTACTTGAGGAAAGCCGAAAATCATTCCCAGGGAATATTTTAACCGGGTTCTCTCTTCCACCATAAAGAAATCGTCCGCAACCATATCTAACTGAAAAATTGACGAGTGTTGAATTAATCACTGTCAAATGAAACATCTGAATTCACGTCTGCAATTGCAACCCGGATCTTAAAGATATCCTATCGCCTTCAAATAATGATTACCTTTTAGAATATTTTCACGAGTTGTCATGTAACTTATTGTTTGTTTTCCTTCTTTCCTTCTTTTTTTATCAGTTTGCAAACTTTTTTATCTTCTAACTTGTCTAAATAAATACGAATGCGAAGATTAGTCTACACTACCTTTAAAACAAGCTGTAAGAGCTAGTGGAAGTGTCGCCCTGATGAACACTAAGTATCTATCTCATTATCATTTCTGTATTGGTCAGTTTTACTTAAATGTCGTGTACGTATGGTCATCTTGGATAAGATAACAATATCATTGCATAATAAAGAACTCAATTCGTTAAAACAAAAGAAGCTTCTATAACATAAAATAACCATATCTAACATGCGAGCGTGCAATGTAGTAACTTTCTTGATTATATATATATAAATATATGATATATATATATATATATATATATATATATATATATATATATATATATATATATATATATATATATATATATATATTATATATATATATATATATATAAATGAAGACCAACTATACATGTAGGAATTGCTTACTACCATTTTAAGTAAAACTGACAAAATGAAGCAGCACGAGTAATAATACGCATGCAAAATTAACAAAGTGTATACGAACTATAGGCTGTCCAATGGTCAGCACTATGGCTAGCCAATGTGTCGTACCAATATGTCAGGCCACTACTGACCGTTCAACATGGTACATGTAAGCCTACGTCCGTGTGTATGACAAGCTTAAATGTGTCGAGTCTCAACTGGCTGTTCAACAAGGTATATGTATGTATCATACAAATGTGTGTATTTGTATACGTCCGTTTGTATAACAAGCTTGAATGTCTACCAATATATCGAGCCACTACTGGCTGTTTAACCTGGCATAACACACTGAATTTGAACGACCAAATTGCTAACGATTTTGTATGAACACAAGGCTGTCAATCTGGTCGACCACAAGTGAAGCAGTCAAATTAGGTAGCCAATTTGTATGCACCAATCGTAACTCAGTGTATAACTTTGTAACTATTTATTATTCTGTCCTCTGTTTATTTATCTTTTCCTTTACTTTAAACTTTCATATTATCAATCACCTTTCACCTTAACCTTTCATCACCTTAGCAAGAACTAGCTTCTATTGATGTGTAACACACAGAGACTGATTAAATATCACTTTCGAGGCGTTTATATAGCCTTTGGGCAGTCTAATATTCTAGGGAAAATTGAAGGAATAATGTAGCATTGTAACATATTAACGCCATTACACTACCGACGCCCCTTGGAACAATCGACCAGAATGTGATATAAGGAATATGAACAAACATTTTTAAAATGAAAAACGGTCAACAATGTGACTACTTGTCGACAGACAAAACAATTCAAATGTCCACAGCACTATCTACATGTACAAATGCATATGAGTTTTCAACTGTTGTCACAAAAAATTAATAACAAGGTACATCTATAACTGCAAATAGTATTTCTCTTATATGCCTGCTGCACGTATGTATATCAAAACTGACCAATATTAACATTTCTCTAAACCTGCCATCCGACCATATACTTGTATTAGTCCACCTAATCTAGATCGGGTAATGTGGCAAGCTATATATATATATATATATATCTGAGTAATATCTAACTGTCGTTTACTGTTTCGATTACCTTTACTGTCTCTCACTTGGGGCCTCACGTTTCGACTCATCGCCATGACAACAACAAAACTGGATGGACTCATGCATAGTAGCATAACTAAGATATTCGGTCGAGTGATATTTGAGAGTCATAAATCACGATATTTTGTATAAATGCATAAAACACCCACTCAGGACATCCAACAATTCAGGTTAAATTAAGATATTTAATATCTACTTCCATTGTTTGTTTATTGTTGTTTAATGTCTCACTCAAGAATATTTCACTCATATGGAGACGTCACCAACTGCCTGTGAAGGGCTTCAAATGTTGGCCTATGCTCGGCACTTACGGCCATTGAGCAGTGAGGGTTCTTTATCGTGCCGACACCTACTGTGACACGGGACATCCATGTTTTACTGTTTCATCCGAAAGACAGGAAACTGAGACTTAGGATCTAGGACTTACGACCTTTCGTAAAACGGGTTCCTTGTCTGCCATGACCTCCTTTTAGATAAATTGTACGGGGTGTGTGTTATTGCCACGTAAAATCTTACACAATACTATAGCAAAGGGTAAACCTTTAGAAAACTAATCAAGGAACGGCTGAATAGATCACTAGGACTTAGTGACTCTAGCTTTCCCTCTAAACTTTGATGATTGTAACGCTAACTGAACGATGCTTCCATCGACAAATGAGCGAAAACTACATAAAATATTTACAATTTTAATATTGACAAATAACATGATAATTACAATGACATTGACCATTTTAAGTGTAATATACAGTACACATATAGCTTCCAAAATTGAAACACAACATCCCTATTTGAACTTCGACACGTAACGCACTTCAGACGACAGTTACATCATTACATCTAGTATACTCTCGTAATTCACCAAACCATGAGAATGTATCACTTTGGCAGTAATGGTAAGTACTTTGTGATTTCAATCACCACTTACCAGGTATATGGTAAGTATCAACATGTAGGATCAACAACTGCATACAACAATTCTCCGATGATTCCACTTTTAACAAAAACCTTTTATTTCAAATATTCAACAATTTCTAGTAGATTTGTTATGGAAAGCAATCATTGACAATGATTACCACGTTTGGTTAAAGTCATTTGAACACTGAATTTGTTCATCTGATGTGTCACCATGTGTTTATCCTGATTTGTCGTTGTATCATGAGAAGCTATATAAAATACAAAAATACCACTACAAGTATATGTTTACAATAATAAGATTTAAATCAACATAATATACAGATTTAGACAGAAGCAAAACTGTTTATAATAGAATACGAAACATATGAATATGACTAAGGTGGGTTTCCGTATTCAACACACACACACACACACACACACACACACACACACACACACACACACACACACACACACACACACACACACACTCATATATATATATATATATATATATATATATATATATATATATATATATATATATATATAACAGAATTGACCTATTTGTCTAAACATGTCTATTTAAATGAATGAATATTCAAATAGTTAATTAAACATCGAGATTAAGAATGCACACATGTAATGTATGTAACAACAGTTAACAACAAATACTATTTGGCAGGTCATTTTCTCGGGTACACGTTTACAGCAATGCATGCTTGAGTGAAGTAAACTGATTTAAAATACATACTTATTCTATTTATTCTCGCCAAACGTCCCATATAACTATACTTCTTAATATAATACTCAATATAGTACGTAGTTTGCTACGAAGTTAAACTTACCGCAACTGTATTTGCGCATTTTCGCTAGCTGACACGTCTATAAGATAACTTTACCCGAGTTATATTTCGCATGCGCGTAAGCTTCAAACATAATTCAACGTTGTAATAAAAGTGAAATAAATGAAAACTAGTTTGTGACAATGATCAGCATCGACAAAAAGAACGTCGATATCTTTTATAAAAAGACCAACCAACTACAAATGTTCAATTTGTACGAGAAAATGAAATAGATGTATATCTTTATTTTACAAATTTTCTCTATTTCATATACTTTCAGTTTGATTAGATTTTGAACACATTTTCAGTTTTATGGTGGTGGTCTGTTTTTAATGGTGGGAAGAGACCATCAGCTTTCCGCAGTGACAAATAACCACATATTACGTGACAGAAACAATAATATTAAAAAAGTCTCTCTATAGCATTACATTTTTGTAAAAATGTGCCCGAGAAACAAGATAATATTTTTTTTTTTGGCCTAAGATGCAGGTTAAAAAATTATACATCAATCACAAATTCAAAGCGTAGATTCTTTACCATTAGATACCAGTAAAACAGATAACAAGAAGAATAAATAATGTTGTCTAAAAGCATAAGCTAACGTATCATAAATAGCTTTATGGCAGAAGCGTATTGCTGCATGCTTATTTTCATCTGCTAAATAATTGTTAAAATGCTGTATGTTAGCAGCTGGGAAGACCTATTGTCCCTTTCAAAACTTCATTGCTACACATTACAAGACATTGCACTGTAGAGTCTGCATTGCTGTACGTCAGTCTTTCGACATTTACCCAATTGCCAGGAAAATCACCATGATGAACACATTTTCCAATCCATACAAATACATTTACACATAGGAAGGTTTTAACTTGTGTGAGAATTATGAAAACCTAAATGCTGTAAATCTGGTTTTATTTATGAGAATTGTATTTATGTCTTACCTCCTGAGTTCCCGCTCGCGAAAATAAAATTATCACGTAATATGCTATAGTATGATAATACTCTGACAAAATGAACATTCGAAAATATCATCTCGCAAAACAATTTAGAATTTCTGAGTTGTAAAAATAAAGTCCCGAGAAAATTTCCAAATTAATAAAATGCAGAAATGATCAGTTATATCTGAAGATTAGAAAAGTGTCACTAATCCTTTTATGTCAAAAATCCAAATGTGCGTTAACATCTGAATAATTTACTGGACATGGAATCTTGGGACATTCTGATTTATTTCATGAAATCGTGAATCCGTTCTAGTACTTTATGTATAAACAAACTAAATCAAAAATAGCCATGGTTAACAAAAAGCAAAATTCATTTGATACAGGCATGAGCAATGAGAATAAAAACGGAAAATCTGAGATTTCAAAACACTCTTAATATGATTAACCGCATTCACAATTTATTAGGTAAAACATCAACAGAAAGGGCTCAAACTGTTGAATCAATATACAGTAACCCTTTCTCCCCCCAGTGTCTAAATGTTATGCTCTTTTAAATGTCTTGGATCAGTCCCCTAGCATATATAAGTTTGAAAGGGTTAATTAAAAGACTTATGCAATGCAATACTTATATATCATATCTTAACATATTGATAAATTGCATGATTGGAAAAATATGGTGAACTATCTAAAAAATATATGGACACAAAAAAAATCCCACAATAAAAACAAAACCATTTCTGAGTTCTTATATTATCCAATTTGGATCCGGATTTTTCGTGTGCAGGACACACTGGTACTTGCCCGGTTTTGTCAATGTTTCAGAAGTCGAACATAAAGGGGACTGACAAGTTTCACAATATTTTCATTATAAATAACAGATTCAGATCATTATATATTAAACATTCATATTCTGAAAATTCAATTCCTGATTACTTTTAGAGTGATTATTTGAAAACATTGTGTCTTTATAAATCAAAAGTCGTTAATTCATTTTTTACAGTGTCTGCAATAAATCTACTGTTGAATCATGGGAAGAAACCAAACTCGGTGCAGGTGCCAGTGTGTATGTGATCGGACTACAGGGTGATACGAGCTAGTACTCATTGGTCTATGTTTGACAAGGGTCATAGTTTAGTTTTGTTCATGAAGACAATATTACAAGATGGAAATAAATCAATCAAAATGTTTCATTTTGCTAAAAACAACACAAATTGTTTAAAAAAATTCAAAATTCTAGAGTAAATTTTTTTAAAAACATTGACGTAAATACACTTGTAAACCTGTTTAAACTACTACACTCTACACAGTCTACAAAATTTCAAAATATACAAACTAAAACGAGTTATTCCCCTTTACTTGACAAGACAAGTATACAGTTGGAAACAGGTTTAAAATCAATATGCAAATTAAAAATAATTACTGATTATATATAATATGCAAATTAGAATTTCCTAATTACTGATTATTTTAATCTATGATATATTTCTTAATATACACACACGTGTTAGTGTGCATGCGTGCGTGTGAGCGTGTGTAAGTGTGCGTGCACGTGTGTATGTTTGTTTTACGGTAGCCAAAATGAAACAAAACCTTTAGAATACATTTGATAATGAGATAAACTATATTCTAATAGAACACATTTTGTAGATTAACAGTTAGCCCACACTTTAAACCAATCATTCTGGAATGTGTCCTGTCTGTAACTTACAGCCCAAAACCTCAAAACACCAAAATATTTGACAAAAACAAACAAAAAACACCTGAAGTTCATGACCTTAAATGACTTCCTTTAGACATGCCACTCAGTGGTAACAGAACACGTTTAGTGGCAGTGTCCTAAAATACAAAAGTCCACAGATCCCGATACTATTTTTGCACTTTTCTGCGATGAATAAAAACAATGTTTCGTGAAATATTGTACTAGACTTGTAAACACTATTTTGTACAATGTATATACAAGCACCACTTATGTAAAACTGCAAACATATGACTTTTCCTTTTTGTATTGCACAGAACCATTTTCCGCAATATGCTGACAGCCAGAGCTGAACAGAAGAGGAGAATACTTTTGTTCCGTAAATTATCCCAATGCACATGTCTGGGACATGTGTACAGATTTTACACCTGCCACAATCTATGATTCTGGTCACACCACCCCACCACGGTAAAACCACAGACCGGAAATCACTATACTCTTTCCCAAAAGTGGTTTCATGTGCCCATAACACAAATGATTTTGGGAACATTAACTGCAGATAATAATGTAGTGATTCCAGACGACAGTTTTACAACAATGACACCACCTCTTCGGAGAGAATCGGTAGAACTCTGTCTGAACATATTTCAAATACACCTGGGCATGTTAAGTGTAATTTGGCAGAATCCTTAAATTATCCTAACCAATCAGGCAAATCCAGGAAAAGACCACTGTCTGTATGAAAAAATCATGGTAAACTTTACTGATCCTAGCCAATCAAGCAAACTCCTAATTATAATGTATTGTGTGAAAAAGCCACTGGACACAAGCAAACTAGCACATTGTCTCACATAATTAGCTATGGTTTCAGTGGGATCTAAATAATGGGACATTGGATGACACACACACCCCATATATAGTGTTAAGGAGAATATATAAATAAATAATATCAACTGAGATTGAACACACAATGAAAAAAAATTAATGGAATTAATATAAAACTGAATGGCAGTTTTCAAGAAAAAATGTGTAAAAATGTGTTCTCCTTTATCAAGATCCACATTGAGAACACCTGTGAGCTGTATAATATGCTTGTATACACATCTAATTCAAATTACAAAAAATCAGTTCTAAACATGATCTCACTACTCAGGGCCATGTAGCTCCCCATCCATCCACCCAAAATCCCAACGCAAAATGATTACAATGTTTCAATAAAACAGATTAAATAATATCAATAACTTCTGAACACATAGTGAATAAATTTAGTGTGTTGTGTCTTTGGTCAGTATTGAATTCTGCGTTATGTACAGACAATGTGATGAGGCCACTGTGTCCGAGTGGTTAGAGCATCACACTTTGAATCATGAAGTCTCTCACTTCCCGTCAGCGCAGGTTTGAGCCCCACTGGAACCTACGCTGATTTTTGTGAGACAGATTGCCGGTTTACTTGCAGAAGGCTGGTGGTGTCTTCCCGCAAACATTGTAACCGGTTTCTCTCCTCCACCATTAAAATCTGGCCGTCACCATATAAGTGAAAAATTGTTGAGTGTGGTGTAAAAACACTTGAAAATTCAAATTCAGGAAATATGAAAGAGATGTTGTAAAAAGGAAAAAAACAATGGATCTGCAGTTCCAGAATTTTGAGTTTTATGATGTTTTAGATGTTTCTGGGGATATTTACTGGATATTGTACACCCAGCCAGAGACCATGAAGCAATATCAAACCCGAGAGAAAATCAGATTTTCTTTTTTCAATTTGATGTATGATCTACACCACATTCAACTGTTTTTCAGTTATAACATGTCAAGGTTTCAACGGTAAAAGGGACAACCACATTTTAATGTATCTGAGGAATGTCCAACGGCCTTCCGCAAGTAAACTGGCAAACTTTCTCACGAAATCAGCTTAGGTTCCAGCCGGGTTCATACCCTGGATGACTAAAGGTTTAGAGACTCCACAGTTTAACTCATCAAACCCTGAAAAACAATGGACTCTTCTGTAAATCAAAGACTTGGACCAGTCCAAATGTGTTGTAAGGGGTGAATGAGTTGTGAAACTCTGACCACTCATCCATAGAGTCCCCGGATGTAAGCGATTCCAATATATAAAAATGACAAATACAGAACCAATCAAAATTTAGTCCTGACCGGTGACCCTGACAAAATATGAAAATTATATAACACTGGAATCTAAATACACGTATGTCAAAATCAAACGAGTTAGAATTCTGGTTATGTCCAACAACCTACCCTGATATTATAACAATATACTACTTTTACTCCAGATATCTCAAAGCTTTAATGCCAAAATTTCGCTGATGTAAAAATAAATTTTCAGTCCGAAGTATCAAAATACTTTAAAATAACTAGATACCTTATAATGAACTTTTTTGGTCAAATGATGATAAAAGTTGAATTCATACACTGGTAGTTATTAGAATAATTTCATATTCAAAAACATTAAAATATCAGTAAAATGAAAATTGCAAAGATGACATATTGTTGGCATATGTAGTTTATATTTCACAAATGATCCAATATGCCAGGGCGTTCACAACATATGAAGATTTCATATACAGAGCTAAACTACTCACTGACAAATTATTGACACAGGGATATCGAAAACCGCGTTTAATGTCAACGTTCCGCAAATTTTCGGTATAATATAATTTAATGCAGTAAACCAAGAAAGTCTATACACTATGATAAAGTTCGAAAATTATGTTGAACTGATAATATTGAATTGCATATATCTCAAAAATATTTCTAAATAGGCCGGTCTTATGAATTTTGAGATAACATTATTCCACTGTATATTTTTTCTCAGTATGTAACTTTTGTTAAAATGCATAAAAATCAGTAGAAAGGAGGTCATTTGTTAAAAACAATGGTTTCATGACCCTTGACCTCTGAATTTCATCTCAGTCCAATAATGTTCTGTTATTGAGATTTGGGTCATCCAGTGTTACCTGTATGACCTAACTCCCTGCACTTACTATTTTACCTGTAAATACCTTTACCTGCTATTTTAACTGTAAAATACCTATATGATTTCAATTGTCATTGTCAAAGATCCTTTTTCTGGCATTGTAATGACTTCAGATTTTTTCATTGTAAGTCAGAATGGATGATTTTACGATTTTTCTTTTTCCACTTCAAAATTCTAATGTCGTTTGATATTTCGAAATTAAGATTGAAAAAAGTTTGTTTTCCAGTATCTGCTTATTTTATACACATATGACATCCAAGAGATTCTGCATAAGCTGTAAAAATAATAAGCATATATTTTTAATGATACATGCACTTTCCAATTTTGTATTTAAATAAATGAATATAAAACAAATAAAAATCGGCCCACTTTATCATTGCCTAAGCGCGTAAAGGACCGAGATCCCCTGACCGAGTTACGAAGTACATATAATATGGAGAAAGAGTTTATCGGAAAGGTAATTGAATACGAACTACAGCTGGTTTTTTAAGGTACGGGAAAATTTAAATTCTAATAAAACAAAAAACTTCGAAAAGAAGATATTTTAAAACATTTTACGTGACAGCTTATATCGCTTTAATGGCCAAGATCTAATTATATTGACAATCCTGTTATTTTTAATAATATTTACTGTCCTCCAAAGGGGAAGTGTCAGTATGCAAAAAAAAAAAAAAAAACCAGAAAAACACTCAAATTTCAAATATTTTTGGCCACTTGGCCTTTATCAAGTGAAAGACGACAATATGTATATCAGTTACACGGTATTAAGTCTGCACAATACAAAGCTCCAGTGCAAATGTTTCATTTGTGAAATTTGAGTGTTTTTTCTGTTTTTTTTTTCTCCTATTTTTAATTGTTCCATTCAGTTCTGTTTTGTGGTGAGCCTAGGTGAAAAATGCCCAAGATACCCCAAAAATAAACAAAGGGGAACAACTATAATTAAAATTGGCAGGTACACAATTATTGCAGGGCACATTTATAAGCACAGCTGTTGTATGTGCTGCTGACAAAGGTCAGTCTAGATGAAGAAATGATTTAGATGTGGTCCAGGTGAAATAAACAAAGGGGGTAACTCTAATAAGTGTTTTAAAAGCACAATCTACCTATAAAGACTTATGTACTTGCCAAATATTGGGTGCCTACTTAGTGAAATGGGAAGATGTTACCTAAACAAAAAAGTGTGGATGGACAGAAGGGTGGGTTGTAAGATTTTCAGGTATTTAATTGATCTATTTCATATGTAAATATATCACTTCTATCTGTGGTAAGATTTCAAAGGATCTTACTGATCTTAATCACATATGTAACCATGTCTTACCTTTCAATATTCTTCTCTTCCAAAACAGAATCAAAAATATCAATCGGAGGAAGGGGGAGGTGAATTGTTTCTTCATTCTGTACATTTCACTTCCTATCATGCGGTATAGTAAAGTCCATTTAACCTAGCAGGGTGGGTGGAGTCTTATGAACTCTTTCTTGACCTGGATGAGTTTAGATTTTAGGTAAACAGCAATAACAATACAAATTTACAGTGACTAGAGTAATCGCTCTTTCTTGTCACCACACAGAAGAGAGTATCCAGTGGGGAATAATCAATAAGTGAGTAGGATCACCCGTATGATCATCAAAAGGTTACTCCACCCCACCATCTAATGTGAATCAGACAATATTAGCCATTTGGAAGATTTCAAAGGATCTTCCTCGATCTGTATCACATGTGTAATCATGTCTTACCTTTTATTATTTCTCTCTTCAAAAACAGAATCAAAAATATCAAGCAGCTGCTGAGTACAACAAATAGCACTAAAAATACAATCAGCAAAGTCGTGTCAGATCCATTACTGAAAACAAAAGCAACAATAGAATAGAATTGTCAAAATTAATTAATCACATGATATATTGATGTACTATCTGCAGTTTTGGTAAATAAGTCCTTCAAATTTGGACCTTTGCTATGGACCGAAACAAATGCTACATTGTTTTGTCCTCAATTTCATTCATATCATGTGACCTAAATAACGAGCCATGTGACAACTTTTACAACTGAAAACATTACCCTGAGGACCAGACAAGATAGCAAGTTCAACCTGACATACAAACAGATAGAAGGACAAACCGTAATATGGAATATCATATGCCAGATGTATAAAATATGC
Source organism: Atrina japonica (assembly GCA_030159075.1). NCBI lineage: Eukaryota > Metazoa > Mollusca > Bivalvia > Pterioida > Pinnidae > Atrina > Atrina japonica. The sequence continues at coordinate 14,439 of BROG01001527.1, read as the reverse complement.
GAGTTAATGTTTTTGACATCACATAAATTAAAGATTTTAGCGGGACATAACGGGTAAGCAAAGATAAAACAAAACATATAAAAGTGACTTTATACTACACACAGTACTAAGCATTTTGAAGCTTCTTTTACTTTTCTTTACATCCCACTAAGAATTTTTCGCTCACACTGAGGTGTCACCCACCTTAGATTAAGTGCCATAAAATTTTGACCTGAGCTATGGACTGACATCAATGTACTGAATGTTCTTTTGAAAATTGCATTGCTGTGACAGGGGTCGAATTAGGACTAGTTGGAAAGAAATTTTACTAGTCCTTGCGACAAAATTTACAAGTCAAAAAGGTATACAATGAATTGCCACATTGCCATTAATTTACTGAATCGGTACTATTTTATGTTTTAAATACTACCAGAAGTCAAACAACTATGATTATCTTTAAGTTTATAAGAAAAAAATTAAGGCACTAATTACCAGTAGGTGATATTCAATGTACATGATAAACTTTCATTAATCATTGCTTATGTCTATACTGCTAATTGCTATACTGCTAGTGCTAATTTCCAACCCTGTGTGACACTAAAGCTCCGTTTCAAATCTTGTTTTTAAAGACCTATGTGTGACAATGCACCACCAGGAATCAGATACGGGATCTTCTGCTTGTGTGTTCAACAGCAAAATGCTCCACCACTAGACAACTACAAGCGGTCACTTTGAAAGACTTTGTATTTCAGAATGCATTATGTATTGTTAATTTTTCTGAAATCTAAAAACAAAACATGTTTATGAAACAAAATTTCCAACAAAGTTCTATGTAGGCAAATACAATGACCCCCATCCATCGAAGGGGCATATGGTGTCAGCAAAGTGCACCCAGGACAGGGGCATGTGATGTCAGGGAAGTGTAAGCAAACCTTAGATGGACTTACAGTCTAAGTTTCTCTGAAGTAATTTGTTTTTGCGCAAAACAGAGAATAATTGCTCTCAATTTGCATTTGATTGTGGTACATGTATATTTGCCATCTACTGGCACTTACACTATTTAATCTCTGTAAAAAAATTGTTGCGAATTGTGCACACAAAATTTGAGTTCCAACAAAAGAAAAAAAGAAGAAAGACAAGAGGCCCAAGGGGCCTTAAGTCACTCACCTGGCAAAATTGGTCAACATTGCAGTCAGAAAACAAAATATGTGTAAAAGATAAAATCAAAAATAAAATAAATGATCACTAATAAACATGTAAGCTCAGTTGGTCATTGGACCTTAAAAATCAAATGAGTGAAATGTATTTGACTGACAATATACTGAAAAGCAACCAAAAGCATGGTGGTAATCACTGAACAATGAGGAAAAACAGTGCAAAACATGAAAATATCCACTTAAAAGAGGAAAAAACTCCCACAAGGGTCAACCTGGCAATTAAATTCCTGTTGACTTTTTCGTAGATCTTTGTGTACTGAACATTTTTGCTTCTTTCTCTTCCTATATGTATCTATTATTCTTTTCAAGATAATAGGACAAAACTGCCAAAAACATGAGAAATTCACTTAAAGGGGAAATAACTTCCAAATTTCGACCAATTGACTTTTTTGTAGATATTTGTGTGCTGAGGATTTTTGCTCATTTCACTTTCTCTACTTTTCAACATATTAAGACAAAATTGCCAAAAACATGAAAAATTCCACTTAAAATAACTCCCACAAAGGTCAACCTGACAATTAAATTCCTGTTGACTTTTTGTAGATCTTTGTGTGCTGCACAATTTCTATTGTTTCACTTTTAATCTACCTATTATACATTTTTATACTTTTCAAGATAATGTCAAAAAACATCTAAAAACATGAAAAATCCTCCTAAAAGTGAAAAAATTCCCATAAAGGGCAACCTGACAATTTCAACCCTGTTGACATTTTTTGTAGGTCTTTGCATGCTGAACATTTCTGCTTCTTTCACTTTGCTCTAGCTATCATACTTTTCAAGATAATGTCAAAAAACATCTAACAGTATGAAAAATTCACAAAAAAGGGGAAATAACTCACATAAGGGTCGACCCGACAATCTCCACCAAAATGAAACATTTGTAGATTATTGCAATTCACTAATTTTAAGGTAATGCTTTTTTTCTTTAGCTTTAATAATTTTCGAGATACATGTATTAAATCAAAAATATCTGCTGACTCATTCATTCTATGTTTAGCCATGGCAGCCATGTTTGGTCCTAGCCCCTTTTCATCAGCAAACTTCATGCAGCTTTACCCTGTTTTACTTCCTGTCAAGTTTGATTAAAATTGGTCTAATGGTTCTGGAGAAGTAGTCTAAAATGTCTAAAGTTTGCAAAAAAACTTATATTTTCCAATTACTAAGTTGACTGTGTGTGACCTTGACCTTTGACCCCTTGAAATTTTGTCAAAATGATCCTCAGGTAATTCCTAACAACTTATCTTTGTATACAACAAATATACCCTTTGATACTGAAGCGCCCCCTAGTGACTCGATTATAGACTTTTAATTTTCGTTTGCAAACTTTGAATGACTTTATAATTTGAAATTTATCTGATACTTGGTTCATGAGAATAAGATTTTAAAAGATGTACCAAGTTTGGTCTTTTTAGGTCCCTTTTAGGACCCCTATTGGTCCTATCCCTTTTTCATTCCCAAACTTTATGCAGCTTCACAAGGGGATGCTATAGGCCAAGTTTGGTTAAAATTGGCCCACTGGTTCTTGAGAAGATGTTTGAATGCAAAAGTTAACAGATGGATAACGATGACACCAGACCTTTGGCTATAGCAATAGCTCACTTGGCCCTTTGCATGCAGTTGTTTCAGTTACAAACAAAAACTCAGACAAATTACCTGCTCTTGTCTACACACGAGTCTGTGACATTTGTAACAGTTTCTGTAACACATGTTGTTGGTGGAGGCCTGCAAAGAAAGCATTAACACATGCATTTACCTGTATGAAGAAATTCAAACTGCTGTATACATGTACATGAAAATTTCCGCCCTGTGTTGTTTTCGCCCTGTGTTGTTTTCGCCCTACTACACTTGCAAATGGTATCACCACATCTTAAAATTACAATTCCATTCAAGAAATTTGTGTTTTATGTTCTTTAATTGTGAAGTTTTATTTAACAATCAATACTGTGTCGATCTACATGGCCACATTTACGTTTTCAACCAACTTGTGTTATGGAATACAGTTCACCAGTGATATTGCCCTCCGTTATAACGCCAAACGAGTCTATTGTAAATAGGGTATACAGTATGAATATAGAAAATGGAAATACCTCGCAAATGGACAGTTTTGACATTTGCGGAAGAGAGATATTGTGGATTACATAAACAATACAAGACAGAAAAAATATACACATCTGGAGTTATCATATTATTTTTCAACACAGTGGTAAAAATAAAAAAAAGACAAGACATAATCCTCTTTTTGTATATAAAATTAAAGTTATATCTTATCCATGCGCCGAGGTTTAAAAATAAAAGTCGTTCATTCCCCAGAAAATTGATGATGTGTTTACTCAAAAGAGCTTTTAAATGGATAGAATAGACTTCAATGCAGCTAGCAGTGGCAGGATTCTTGCTAATTAAAATGCTTTTCAGTCAAGCGAAGTAGATCTAATTTATATTTATTTGCCTTCAACATTTTTAAACTGTAATCGCTAACAGCTCATCCAGGGGACGTTCGACCCAATTTTTTTATTTTCAACCGAATTCACATTTGGCCCATCAATATACATTTGTTATTTATAACCGAGTGTTTGTTTTACACTGCTGGAAGAATAATAAATTGCTGTTCCTCCTTTACTTTACTTTTTACAATGATATATGTCCAAAACATTTGGGCCACCACTTTATCATTTGGGTCAGTAGTTCTGAAATTTTACTCACCCTTGTTTTTATTTTTCAGTTATATTTATATAAGGACCAGTAAAATTTGGCTACGACCAGTGAAATTTAGTAATTCACTGGTCAGGTTGACCAGTAAATTATTTTTCATTTCAAAACCTCTGCAAATATGATGAATGGCAGAGTAATACAGGCTCAACATCACTGGAATCTTATACAGTGGAATTCCTTATTTATAAATAGATGCTGTTCGTTTGACACTGACTACAAATCGTATTGCATAATTTTAAAAGGCAGAAGTAAGTATAATCATGTGGTATTTCATTTGATGATTATTTAACTAGATCAATTTCATTTACACCAAAATATTTGACTTTTCTGTAAAAGTTGAATTCTTGAGTTGGATTTTATTTTGTGAATGCAACCTCCATGACCTCATCACTGCAAACAGGATAGTCCTCGATGAAAAGTCAAAATAAACCATTAATTGGTTGTTATTACATAATAACCCATAAAAAAACAACATGCCTGCAAAGTCAAGTCAATTAAGCAATTCCAAAAGAATTTAAAGTGATATAACTAAAAATATTACCAAATGAAAATTTTATTCATTTTGTTTGTTTGTTTGTTTATTGTTTAACGTTCCATTCAAGAATATTTCACTCATATGGAAATGTCACCAAATGCCGGTGAAATGGTTCGGATTTTGGGAGCTGTCCTGGCTCATGCAGTCGTGAGTTCGAGAGTTTGAGTCCCTTCAACTGCATTTTGGGTTCCTGTCTTTCGGATGAGACAGTAAACCTCGAGGTCCTGTGTCACAGTAGTAAAAACCCTAACAGCTTAATGGCCGTAAGTGTGCGCATAGGCCAAACTTTGAACCCCTTCACCAGCATTTGGTGCGGTTCCATATGAGGAGGACGTTAAACAACAAAAAACAAACAAACAAAAATCAAATGTTGGCCTATGCTCGGCACTATTTTGCCGACACCTACAGTGACACGGCATCCCGGTTTTTACTGTTTCATCCGAAAGACCGGAAACCAACCTGCTGCCGGCTGGAATTAAACTCACCACATCACGATTAAGAGCCGAGTGCACCACTGACTGAGCCAGGCCGGCTCAGCACAAATTTGAGAAAAGAGATTTGAGATAATTGATAGAATCCGTAATGCTGCATACAGACATAGGATAAACAGACATACAAAACGATCCACTATTGGGATGACGAAAATTGTGTCACAGTCTTAATTATTCATTTTGTGTTATATTGAAGGCTTTCTATTTGAAGTAATGGTAAGTCACAAAGACTTCTGCATGTAGCCATCCTTCCATTAAATTAGATATTACGTCAGCAATCTATGCACTTTCACAAACTGCTCCCCATTGTTGTTGATATCTGTTGACAGCCATTTAGACATCTATAACAAAATGCTGCAATGTTTGTTTCATCGCCATTTATGGAAAGATCACAAAATATTTGATTGAACTGCATGAAGCACCATGGAGTTTGGAAAGCTAGTTTTATCATTTACACATTGAACTATTGCACAAGTATTTATATCTGTAACGAGAACCAAGTTTATCCAGAAAAGGGCATTTTTTAGCATGAATACATTAAATGGAATACAGACTATTCACTGTTAACAGGATAACCCTCAATGTAAACTCATAATAGATTGTCATTACATAAGAGGCCATTAACAAATTTGAAATTGTCATGTATATTATTAGTTCTATCTCAGAGAAATACTGTCAATGTTTTTCTAACTGGCACTAGCTTTTTCATGTATTTTATAAATATTACTTTGTGTTTGTATCTCGATATTTTATCTTTGTGTCATGTGACTCATATTGTCAGGCCGAATTCAAAATGTACTTACTCAGGTACGTACAGCGTCCTGTTTAAACATCCTGGGTCTGAAAAATGTGAAAATAGAATTAAAGAGGGAATACACAAGAGAATAATTTTTAATTAGGCCATGGTTAAAAAATTGTTTGATGTTGCCGCCAGCCCATGCCTTCCAGGTGTGGGTACATGTAGGTAGGTAGGCAAATTATTTTTTTTCAAGAAAAGGAAATAAAATAAATTGAAAAAGTACAATATACTGTTTTTAAACAAAATAAATTCTGACCTATACTGGTAATGTGAAAAGGGACCTATTTATGTACATACACAGAGGTCAATAGATCCTCACAAAAACCTCACTTTTGGACTTTTGGCATTGAATGTTTGCCCAGTTGTGGAAGGATATTTAGGTTATGTCCCCATGCATGTGTAACGTTTCAGAGCAGGGGTTTAAGGCTATAATGGGTCTGATTTGGATCATGGTTAAGAGTCTAAAGGTTTGGGCAATATATAAACATAAACAAATATATACAAATAAGAACCAAACACTACTTGTGCTTTAACTATAAAATACAACGGCAACTATAAACTATTCTAACAAGAATTGTCATTTAACTGTTAAAAAGTAACTATTGTAAGAGTTTCAGGGAATCACAATAAATCACAGTTTAATTACAGAGATTGAATTATTTACAATGGGTCTCGGAACTCGTATGTATATTTAGACTACACTGCTAGCTAGTATGTGTTTTCAGCACTAGATTCTGAGACCTAGGGCTCCAACACCACTCTGTGACCGTGTCTCAGCCTTATACAAAAGAAGGTGCATATGACCTTGACTTTTGAACCCATGATTTTGGCAAAATGATCCTCAGATAATTCCTAACAACTTTCTCATATAACTTTGTGTACAGTTTTGAGTGCATCTAATCATTGGACCATGAGAAGAATATTTTTAAAGATGTACCAAGTTTTGGTCCTTTCTGGCCACTTCTAGGGCCCCTATGGGTCCTGGCCCCTTTTCAGTCGCAAACTTTATGCAACTTCACATTGTTATGTTATATGCCAAATTTGGTTAAAATTGGTGCCTCGTACTTCAGAAGAAGATGTTTAAAAGAAATGCCGATATAACACAGACGACAAACATTTTGCTATAGCAATAGCTCACTTGGCACTTCGGACCAGGTGAGCTAAAAAGCATAATCAGATTAAAAGTACACTGAGTTCTTGAGAAGAAGATTTTCAAAGAGTGGTACCTTCTGCGATTTTCCCCACCCTGGATAGATCTATGGGCCAATCTGGCACAAATATTTGAAATTGGTAGAGGACCTCGAGTTCTTGGTTCATGGAAAGTTTCATTAAACTCCCTAGAGTGGTTTCACAGAAGAAGTTGTTAAAGTCAAAAGTCGTTTTTTGTGCACTACACTAAAACATGAATAAGATTTACTTACATTTATGAACCTCGTATGACTGGTAATCACTTTGGGGACACAATGATCCAATATCAGTGCAGTTACGAGCATCTAGTTCCCCATAGACTTTCGAGTAGAAGGGACATAACCCTGAAACAAATTAACAGGAATATGCCAAAACTCATTCAAAGATAGGTTCACAGACAACTGCTAAATAATGGAGCCTCAAAGGAGAATTGAAAGTAAAAAACTGGATTCAAACTACTTCTAATTAACATGTAAGAAATGAAAATAAATAAAATTAAAGCAGATCTAAAAACTTTAAATTTTATTTTGTTGTGTCTTCTACACCAGCTTTATTTCAAAATAAAACATGAGCATTTATGGAACCCACACGTACTTCAATTTAAACTAGATACTGATCCAATATAGCCTAGCGACTACTGCAGTGTACTGAACAGTTAGATTAGACTGAGTCATGACTTCAGTACACGACAGTGGCTTGTGGCGGGAAGTCGAATGGGGAAGTTCTCGTTCTGGGGGTCGGACAGTTAGCAACCGCAATTTAATTACCTTGTGAATGCCACACCCCATTTGCTGAACAAGCACCTCCCAATTAAAATTATCATTCTATTCTGCTTTAATTTTATTGTTTCCATGAACTAGAAAACAATATTAATTATTAAGAGTAAAAATATTGATTGTTGCAAACTTAAAGTCACTAAAATCTATAGCACATTCTATAATATTACATAAATAGATCTATTACAATTGATTACACACAACAACTGGAAACAACTGGAAAAAGGACTATTGCAATTTGCAGCCAAGAACCTCTGGTTCAGATGACCTAAAAAGAACTAATTTTTCCATACAGGAGCCAACAGCACTGGAAAACTTTTAAATCCGCAGGGTAAGTAAAACTTGCTTATTGATCATCGATGTCAAAATGAAAACTTTTTTTTATAGCTCTAACAAACCTGCTCCAACCCGAAGAAACTTCTGGCAAATCAAAACCGGCTGGTAATCATCATCAAGCACACAGTGTAACATATAAAATTCCTTTGAAGTACAGCTGACATATAATGAAGACATGCCAGGCTGGAAACATGTTGAAACGTTTACAGCCGTGCTCTCCTGGGATAACAACAAACCCAGTTTTATCACGATGAAACTGAAAAAAAGTGCTATATTTAGATAATATGTAACACTACCTCCCACTAACTTTCTTCTACATTTGATAAAATTTAAACAAACTATAATAAAAGCATCTAAAATGATTTTCAAATGCATTTAAGTATATCCATGTTAAAACTACCAGCATCAGTGAGGCCTTCCTACCTAATTAAATCTATGGTTTAAAAGTTGCAATCTTTAGATTATGTTTATAGTATTTGAACTGTCATTTGTTGACATACACTCAAAGGACAGATACAATTTAAATATTATAAACATACTACCAAAATTATAACAATCTTTAAAGGTATTGAATGATATACCTTTACCTACATTCATAGTGATAACAGAATTTAAAGATTTGTTATGGCATGTCTATATATATATGACAACAAGAAGACAAAAACTAAAATAAGTATTTTATACACATCTACAACTGTAAGTAAATTCAAATAGATAAATGTAAAATACATTCTGCGGGCTAGAAATGTGTCTGCAAATTTTGTATGTAAAAGGCGAGGATAATCAGTGCAAATTATGATTCAAACCCAAATATCCAACACACACACACACACACAAACACACAAACACACACACACACACACCAAATACACAAACACACACACATACACACACACATACACACACACACATACACACACACATAGACAAACAAACACACACACACACACACACACACATATATATATTATCATATATATATATATATATATATATATATATATATATATATATATATATATATATATATATATATATATATATATATATATAGATGCATGTTGCCTACCTATAATGGTTAATATAACTAGACCACTCTCTCTCTCCATTTTCTTTCCTTTTTTTATCTTACATAAATCTCTATAGTATTCAACAATACCAGTGGGTCATTTTTTTTAAACTGAAAGAGTACTTGGGACTCAAACTTAAGTCTACAACTGACAATACAGAGGCACAACAACCATAATCTTATCTAATTACCAATCAGTCTAAATAACAAAAAACATATTGAATTTGTTAAAACTGTATAAATTCTGCATGTAAAATACGAATGGAAACCTCTTGTTGAATGTTTTAAGTCATCAACCGAACAAGCAGTGAACACTAGAGCTACCTATATACCCCATTCTTTTTGTATGTATGTACATGTGTATATCAAATAAAGGTTGGATTTATCTACCGGTACACAATTCACCTGTATTAAATTAAAACCTGCAGAAAACAAAATCTAAATGAGTACATAATGTGATTTCTAAAATTTTACTACAAAGAACTCAAGCATTCTGAGAATGGTAAACAAATTTCTTATTTTCTCAACTGATATGAAAATTATTCAAAAAATAAATATCAAAAGATAAATTAAATGTCCATGCATTTAGATAAAATTATCAATCATTTTTATATGTGCTTCAACTTCCTTTAAAAGAATTCTTTAAACAGTGTTAAAGTGTAGGACCTTGTCCATATAACTGCAGACAACAAGGTGAAACATGGCCAGTTTATAAGGTAGACCCTAGTTAAAGTGTTTCATGAACAAGTTTTGCCACTTTTGGATCTCTGCCACGTACACATACAATATGAACAATATTTTGCATACTGATATTTTTTTAGCAGGGTTACACAACAAAATCCCCATACCCGCCATTGTGATTGGTTAGCTACCGGCCTGCTGCACGGCAGTGCGGTAATACATGTAAAAATAAATAGATAAAATAAAATCGGGCAGATAATTAAGACTGTTAAGCAGTTATTGGATCAATAGTTTTCTTTCTCTTTTTACGACCAGGTTTTAGATTAAGCAGGATAAATTGTAATCCACCTTATGTTTAACAGCATTGTATCGTAGCTTTACAATGGTGGGTCCATGAAAGCAGCACGATTTACCCAGAAAACTAAAAATTACCCCAAAAGACCCCAAACACTCCAAAACAATTAAATCGGAATAAACTGCATCAATACTCATTTATAATGCATTTTGTTCTGTATAAATATTTCATAGACAGATAGAAAATACAAAAAATCAATATTTATCACTGTTATTGGAACTTACGTACACTGTCATTTAGTAAAATGAAGAGCCAAATCGGTCTTCTTCAATTACTTACTTTCACAATTCCTGAAATATTTCAAATTTATATTTTATATTATACAAATTCCACATAATGTGGAAAATGATGATTACAAAAGTATTTAAACGTCTTTACCGTATGACATGTAGACATTTTTATTCACTCTGTAATATTGTAAATGTATCTACAAGTGCTTATACCCAGTATATTGTAAACATGTTCATTTCTGATATGCCAATTGGCATTTTCAGTTCAGTTCAATTCAGTTTGGAATTCCCTCCTTCAATAGGAGAACCTATTTACACTACTCTACAAAACACAGGCAACAACCTGCTTAGTGACTTCAAAATCACAGACAACAGACTACTGTATGGTTAGTGCACATAGATTTTTTCACTGCGTACTAAAATAATCTGAATAGAGCTACCTATATACCCCATTCTTTTTGCATATATATACATGTGTTTATCAAATAAAGGTTGGATTTATCTACTGGTACACAATTCAAGATACTGCTGATTCACCTGTATTACATTTACACCTGCAGAAAACAAAATATATGAGTACATAAGCTTAAGCAGTTATTGGATCAATAGCTGTCTTTCTCTTTTTACGACCAGGTTCTAGATTAAGCAGGATAAATTGTAATTTACCCTATGTATAACAGCATTGTATTATAGTCATAACATGGTGGGTCCATGGAGGCAGCTTGGTGTACTCATAAAACCAAAAATTACCCAATAAGACCCAATTAACACCAAGCAGAACCAAAAGACAACAAAAACAATTAAATCGAAATAAATTAGCAATAACAGTTTTCAAAACATTTTATTATGTATAAATACTTTATAGACAGCTAGAAATTATAAATAAAAGGATCATTTATCACTTTTCATGGAACTTACGGACACTGTCATATAGTAAAATGAAAAGCCAAATCGGTCTTCTTCAATTATTTGCTTTCACAATTTCTGAAATATTTTTTCATATTTAATTTGTTTGTTATTTTGACAAAATAATCACGCTAAGTTTAAATAACTACTTCCATTAAAACAAATATGAAATTTAATAGATAAAGCCATTAAAGGGAAATGCCTCCTACAAAATTACAGCAAATTGAAACTATTTTTGTTTTCAGCATTCAAGTCTTGACATGAAATAAAAGATCTAGTCAAACCTCTTCTTGCTGTGGTTTAAAAGTTGCAATCTTTACATTATGAGTTATAGTATTTGAACTGTCATTTGTTGACATACACTCAAAGGACAGATACAATTTAAATATTATAAACATACTACCAAATTTATAACAATCTTTAAAGGTATTGAATGATATACCTTTACCTACATCCACAGCGATAACAGAATTTAAAGATCTGTTATGGCATGTCTATATATATATGACAACAAGAAGACAAAAACTAAAATAAGTATTTTATGCACATATACAACTGTAAGTAAATTCAAATAGATAAATGTAAAATACATTCTGCGGGCTAGAAATGTGTCTGCAAATTTTGTATGTAAAAGGCGAGGATAATCAGTGTAAATTATGATTCAAACCCAAATATCCAACACACACACACACACACACACACACACACACACACACACACACACACACACGCACACACCACACACACACACACATATTATATATATATATATCTATATATATATATATATATATATATATATATATATATATATATATAATATATATAAATGCATGTTGCCTACCTATAATGGTTAATATAACTAGACACTCCTCTCTCCACCATTTTCTTTCCATTGTTTACCTTACATAAATCTCTACAGTATTCAACAATACCAGTGGGTCATTTTTTTTAAACTGAAACAGTACTTGGGACTCAAACTTAAGTCTACAACTCAAAATACAGAGGCACAACAACCTTAATCTTATTTAATTACCAATCGGTGTAAATAACAAAAAACTATTGAATTTGTTAAAATTGTTTAAATCATGCATGTAAAAGACGAATGGAGACCTCTTGTTGATAGATTTGAACCCATCAACTGAACAAGCAGTGAACAGTCAGTGATATGGCATCAATCTATATATGTATCTTTGAGTAATATAATAAGAGTGCTCACTTGACTAGTTTTTGAAACATATTTTAAGCTTCTATATATACTGAAATTTATATATCTTATTTACTTAACAATTTTGATAACTTATCTGCAATGCTATTGATACAGTAGATATTTGCTTATGTACATTATATGATTTATATCATACTGGTATGACATTTTTATTCACTCTTTATATTGTAAATGTATCTACAAGTGCTAATACCGTGTATATTGTATACAGGTTCATTCCCGATATGCCAACTGGTATTTCCGGTTCAGTTCAATTCAGTTTGGAATTCCTTCCTTTAATTAGAACAACCTACTTGGAGTCAAAACAGCTAGTCCATTTAATCACTATACATTACTTTAAAAGATTGAGTCCATTTACACTACGATATTTACAAAACACAGGCAACAACATGTTTAGTGACATCACAATCACAGACCAAAGACTACTGTATGGTTAATGCACATATGTTTTTCACTGCGTACTAAAATAATCTGAATAGAGCTACCTATATACCCCATTCTTTTTGTATATATGTACATGTGTATATCAAATAAAGGTTGGATTTATCTACTGGTACACAATTCAGCATACTGCTGATTCACCTGTATTAAATTTACACCTGCAGAAAACCAAAATATGAGCATAATGTGATTTCTAAAATTTTACTACAAAGGCTTAACTTATGATATATATTATATATATATCTATATATAATATATATATATATATATATATATATATATACTATATATATATATATTGCGGGGCTACACAACAAAATCCCAATACCGGCCATTGGGATTAGTCAGCTACTGGCGTACTGCAGTACTCTGCCCACATTTTTTAAAAAGGAGTAGTACTAGTAGGCCAACCAAAAATTACTACCAAAGTGAATTAAAACAAAATATGTTTGGCCTGTCTGTTAACCAGTTATTGGATCAATAGTTTTCTTTCCCTTTTTACGACCAGGTTCTCGATTAAGCAGGAGAAACTGTAATCTACCCTATGCTAAACAGCATTGTATCGTTGCCTCAAAATGGCGGGTGTATGTTGGTCACGTTTCGTATCCCATGAATGATTTACCTGAAAAACTAAAAATTACCCAAACAGACCACTGTACACCAAAAAAAACCCAGACTACACCAACACAATCAAATCGAATCAATTTGCATCAATAATAGTTTTAAATACATTTTATTCTGTATAAATATTTCATAGACAGCTAGGAATTAAAAAAAAATTCAACATTTATCACTTATCTTGTAACTTACGGACATTCATTTAGTAAAATGAAGCGGTGACACGAATTACCCCAAAACACCCACAAGACTAAAAAACACAAAAAAACACTTCAGTCAAAATTAACTTGCGTCTTTATGTAAACAAATTTAATTTTATTGCTATCCAGACTGCAAACTGACAGACAAAACGCTTATGCAGGAATCGATACATGTACAAAAACATTGTTTCCCGGACATTTTGTCCTTGTAAAATAAAGATCCAAATCGGTGTACTTGAATAATCCGGTTTCATTAGTTCATAATTATGATGAATATTTTCTTTTTTACTTTATTCACTTTGATATACGAATTAAGTACTTGACACAGTTTAATTTCCATTCACATTTTCTCTGAGTTTTTGTTCACATTGATATCCGTGGTAAGTACTGAACACAGTTCAATGTTCATTCAACTTTTCAAGTACTGAACACATTTCAATGTCCATTCATCTTTGATTCCAGGCAAGCACTGAATACAGTTCAAAGTTCATTCACCTTCTCATTGAGTATTGTTCACACTCCGATAGTCAGTCAAAGTTGATTTTGCGTGCGGCGTGACTACTTAAAGCCCTTGCCACCCGCCGGGTTACCCCTGTAGCTCCGGAGATGGTCCTTATGTTTAACGTGCAACCGTGATGGAAGTTGTTACACGTGCTTGCCCCTACGACTTAGGCTTAAGCG